>VMDO01010843.1:0-34778 GCA_007922755.1 Pedetes capensis
GGCATGTTTTGCTGCCACACATCAAACTGCAGAGGTTATGGCCACAGTGCTGTAGTTACAGCCACAGTGCTAAGTGCTCATTTAAGCCGGACAAGGCATTAAGTTTATGTATGCGTGCACAGCACAGGATAAAGCTTGTTACTTAGAGGGTTTAGTACCATATGCCATGGCAGGCATTGGCGGCCTTGAAATGTACTGTGTGTCCCTTGGATAAAGGGGCACTGCTATACTATAACAAATTTGACAATGATTCCCTAATACCATTTAATACCCAGTCCATATTTAATTAACCTGTTTGTCTAAAAAACATTTTTGCTGCTATTATGTTCAGTCAGAATGTAAGCAGGTCTGTTTATTGTATTTGATTATATACATAAATAGTTTCAAATTTTCTCTTAATTCAGAACTGTCTAGTCTCCCTCTGTTATTTATTTATTTGTTTTCCTACCAATTTACTGATTGAATTCTTGAAGAATGTAGGACAGAATCGTCCACACTATCTTTCTGCTTCTGGTATCATTTAATTTCTCCATTCCTTATATTCCTGTAGACTAAAAGTTACAAATAAAGTTTTAATTGGATCTGGACCAATTGATTTTTGAAATACTTCATTGTTGGCAATGTACTCTGTAACGTCTCATACTTGGACGCCAACGATGTTTGATGAGGATAAAATCAATGGGGGCCCAGTCACTCTGATGGTTTGGCTCACCAGCCCCTTTTCACAATGTGGTTCTTAGTCCAGCTCTCTACTTCTCATCCTGTCAGCTTAGTGCTAGCAGCAACCAGTTATGGGTTTATAAAAGCAATCTGGAAACCACCACCCCAAGTCCTGCATTTAACCCACCTCATAGAATTGATGTACAGGGTGGCCTACCATTGGCCTCTGAGGGATCCTTGGAGACTTCATAGGACAAATTATTCTGATCACTGTAGAAATGACTTCAGGAGACACTAGAGAAACTGATAGATTGACAGACCTGCATGGAACAGATTCTCTGTGGTTTCTAGAAGAAAGCACTATATATTAGCCTCTGTATCTATAAATAAACAAGCAGAGTTGAAGCAGTGATGTCTAAACCCCCTTCAGTTACACAAGTCTCTGATTTCTTGTGGTACATGCAGTGATCATGGCATGGCTGTGTCTGTGCATGAGGACTGAGGGTCACTGTCTACCAAGAACCACATTCTTGTGTCTAAAGGTGCGCGAATTCAGTGTTAAGATGCGTCTGCTCCTTATTGGAAGGCCCTGTCCCAGATCCTGGCCTGGTGGCCTCCATGTACGTTATTTGCTCATGCTAACACTGTTCACTTCTGGGTTCCCTATCAATAGAGGACGAGAGAATCAGAGGGGTGGGGGGGGGGAGAGAGAGAGAGAGAGAGAGAGAGAGAGAGAGAGAGTGAGAAGAGAAAACTGTAACACCCTGGTCTAAGGAAGGCAGCAAACTAGAAAGGAGAAACATCTTCCCACCCACCTGGACCCTCACGGGTGATGCACAAAGCCAGCATCCACCTGCATTCCACAGAAATGGCCAACAAAAGAGAGACCACGGCCCTCATTTCTTCTCCTCCTCAACCCACGTCAAAGACTTTTGGACCAGTGGGTAGTAAAAAGCCTTTGTGTGATATGATTGGGAAGGAGAAGACTTGCAAGACATGAGGGCTTACTTTAAAAGTCAGAAGATTTCTCATGAATGAGATAAATGAGGATCCTTGTGAGTGGTTCCTGAGACACAGAGCACAAGGGCCAAAGAGGGAAAGGGGGAGGGAGGCTGAGTTTAGCTCAGACCTGGGAAGTACTTCCCAAGAGGGTATTGCTGAGTTAACTCAGAGCCATGTGTGGATATTTCCCCTACTAGCAAGAGTCTCTGTATAATATGTGGAGCTGCCTGAGTTGAAGCTGAATGCCTGGCCACCCAGACTCTGTGCAGGATTCTGGCTTGGCAGCAGGCTGGACTATACAGGCTGTGTTACTTGCCAAAGATGCAATCCATTCTCACTCATGTGCGGCCTCCTTTTCTCCATGGAGGTTTCATTCAAAACTCCCATGAATACTAATTCCTCCTTTATCTGATTTCCCAGCATATCTATTGTTTGTTCCATGCATTATGTTGCCTCAGATTAGCATTCTGTTATATTTTGTGTTTAGATTTGTCTCCAGCCGATCCATATACCCTGCCTCCAAACTCCTCCCCTCTGCAAGATTGTGTGCTCGTGTATATTGTAGGAACTGTGTAATATGTTCTTCTTTTATGTCCCCCACGGTGCTGTGTTCATGACTGAACACATGGCTTGTGTTCAATAAATACATGTTGGAATGGATTGAATTGATGTTCAGGGACTTTCATCCAAGAAAGCAAAGCTGCACTGTGAAGGTTTCACTCTGAGGGAAAACCCAGCCTCACTACCTTCTCCATCCTGACTTCCTCTATGGCTGGCATTGCTGTTCAATGCCCTCTGCTCAGCCCACCCTCCTTCCTTTCCTCAGCACCTTCCCAGACCCTCCTCCCCACAGTGCACTTCAGCGTAGGCAAAGCAGCTGTCTTTGGCTTTTACCCTCCTTCTTGTCCATTCCTCCATTTTTAAGGGGCAAAGGAAGGATATTTGTATCAGAAACCTTTGCCAGGTTAACTGCAAAAATCACTTTTCCTCTCATTCACCTATTGGGGTAAAAGAGGGAAAGTAAAATGACGCATAAATACATGGACCCACACAGGAACACACGCAAAGGGTCCTGAAGTTCGGATTATAGCCTGGCCTCTGCAAGTGAACTAGCAATGCGCTCTCACGCAAGTTACCTTATCTCCCTCCACCTCCCTAATGCAGCTGCAACACGGATCTGATGATATTTGCCTTCCTACTCACACAACGGGATGAGAAAGGGGATGTGAAAATACCATGTAAATTATAAGCCACATGGACATCAAGCATTTTTTAAAATCAACTTGTTGAAAGCAAGCCAGCCTTCCCTTGCCTCTGAAACATCATCACGTACAGACTGAATCTAGATAATCCTCCGCAGATGATTGAGATGTGCTTCTCTCTCAGTGCCTTATGGGAGGAGAGGAACCCAAGAGCAAAGCTAAAATCAAATGATCCTCTCATAGATCGCAAGTATAGAGGAGGCAGTAGCTGCTACATTGTGAAACGTGGACTGGAGCCCATGGGAAGTGTGGAAGATCAGTTAGTTTTGTTTGTTTGTTTCTGAAGAGCTAATTCTCATTCAAAGTTTAAGCCCTCATGCTTTCACTGTCTGTTCTTATTCCTAAAGCTTTCAAATGAGAATGCAAAACCCTAAAGCTGATAAAATGGTTTTAAAAAATATTCTTTTCTTTCATGACAATATAGAGAGATGAAGCATGGTGGCTTGAATTCTTGACATTCCTCTGTAATTTGTTAATGCATTCAGGAACATGGATGTAACACCAATGGGAGGTGCATCATATGAGTGAAAAAAAATAAATTATTTAAATGTATAACCTCTTTTAAAGAGAGGAATATATAAAATAATGCTTACTTTAGATTTTCACTCTCTTTGGATTATTTCAAGACTGTATGTATGATTTCTGAGGTCCCGAGTTCAATTCCCAGCACAGCAAAAATGGGAGAAGGACCTGGCAATCCACTCCCAAGGCAATCCCTAAACAGTCAGCCACTGAAAACCCTATGGGGGTCGCTATGAGTTGGATACCAACTCAATGGCACCTAACAACAACAACAACAACAACAACAACAACAACATGATTAAACTCTTCACTAATTTGAAATTCTTCTTTCAATTTATGCTATTTGTTTTTCATAAAACCAAATACAAAATCCTGACATTCATATGTGCCAGCTCAGATGTCCACTGATGGCCTCGGCAGATTTGCTCAGGTTGTGCGGCGACCCTGGCCACAGTTGGAGGCACATTCTCTGTGCCCCTCAGCTGATAGGACCTGGGCTCTACTTTATGGTTACAGAAGGAGTCTTTCGAATATGAGTAATAAATCCCAAAAGACGTCTGCCCACTGACTTTCAACCTTCTTATATCTCTGCTGTGACTTCCTCTGATGTGTTGGTGTGGTTTCCTCATCTGTCTTCTGCCTTGGTTTCCTGGATTAGCACTCTGCATCCTACCCGGCTGGAGTTTGAAGATAAAGCCCTGATACTGGAATACAGCCCTGTGAAGCTACCGTGACCTTGCATTAACCCTTCTCTGGAATCTTGGAGCCCACTCTTCATTCTCCTCACAGACTGTTGACAGCGCATGGGCCCTGCTAGAACACGGCATCTCACTCTGAGTCAGACCCCACTCCATGGCACCTAACAACGACTACACACCATGGCATCGAGAGCCACAGAACATACTTCTCTATCACTATCCCTTGTCCCTCATACCACCAGTGGGCCTCCTCCAACCTGATATGACAATGTCCAAGACTAAAAAGTCATAACTGTAAGAAACCTCATTAACTCAATTATGTTTTAGGTTGAGCTCTGTACCCCATCATGAGTAAATTTTCTCCTATAAGTGGATTTATGGTTAGAGTCATGTTGTAACCCTTGATGCTAAGGCAAAGCTATCATCCCCACCCCCATAGTTATAGTCTACCTGCTAGCTTAGAGCAGCTCCTCAGCTGAAAGTCCTGTCCATTCCCTCCAGGAGGTGGGTCCAGGTCCATAACCTCATTCTTTCTGTCCCTGGATTCTGCTTCTTCTGCCCTAGACTGTAACAACATGTTCATTTCTGTGTACTCTAACCCTGTTGTTGTTGTTGTTGTTGTTGTTGTTGTTGCTGTTGTTGTTGCTGTTGTTAGGGGCCATCAAGTCTTGCCCAATTTATAGCGACCCTCATAGGGTTTTCAATGGCTGACTGTTTTGGGATTGCTTTTGGGAGTGGGCTGCCAGGTGCTTCTCCCTTTTCTGTGGTGCTGGGGATCAAACCCAGGGCCTCAGAGAATGCAGGGCAGCACTTTACCAGCTGAGCTAAACCCCAGCTAACTCTAATCCTACCGTGCTTCAATGAGGAAAAAAAGAGATGGCAAAAACTCCATGGATTTCAGTAAGAACCTTTTCCAGTATCACCTACAGCACAATTCATAACAAACCCTTAAAGTCATGAGACAAAACAAAGTACAGTCTGGGCTGGTTTCTTTAATAAATGGGAGTTCAGTTTGTAGCTCCACAAAGAAGTTTTAAACTCTTTAAACGCAGGTAGGTATCATCTTTAATTTATTTGATTCCTCCTATATTCATTTCCACGTACCTTGAACAAATTAATTCCTCCTTAAAGAGTAAATAAAATACAGTGAAGAGCATGAAGAATATCTTTAGGACTGGGAGACCTGGGACTGCCTTTATGATTGTGATAAATCCTTCATTTCTTTGAAAATTAACCTTATAATCTGAAAAAAAAGCAAGTCAACTAACTTATACACAAAGACCCTGATAGTTAACATTTTGTGGTAGTTGTTGTTGTTAGGTGCCGTCAAGTCGGTATCCGACTCATAGAGACCCTCTGTACAACAGGGGAAACACTATTGTCAGTGCTTCTCTGCTGTTCATAGGGTTTTCAATGACAGATTGATTTTTGGGAGGGGGTTGCCAGGTCCTTCTCCCAAGCCTGCAGCACCTGGTGTTCCAGGCGGTCTCCCATCCAGGTACTAACCAGGTCCGGCCCTGCTTAGTTTCTGAGATCTGACGGGATCGGATTCCACAGGGCTACAGCTGCAGGTTTTTATTTGTGGTAGAATTTAATTTAAAATCCAAACAGCTGAAGTAGTAAATGTTATCACTTAGAAAATTCAGGATTTTTCTGTGTTAAGGTTAAAGGCTAATACTGGTATTTCAATGTAGCTGACATTACCGCTGTTCTACATTAAAACATACTTGCTTCAAGAGCAGTATGGAAATGCAAAGACTTGAAGACAAATGTGTACTTATTTCTTATTTTAAGGGGTATGGCCTCTGTGGCCATGATTGTAAAGTGGAGACGTCATATAGAGAGCCGTGGGCTGGGTAATTCAAGGATACATATACTTTAGCTAAATTATTCTACCTATTCAAGTTTCTGTGTCTTCAGCTAAGAAATGGGCATGATCATAATGATCTCACACATTTCATGGAGTTGTGAGAACTGCAACTTTTGAGAAAGCCACTTGTAAATGTTGCCCTCTAATCAAAGGCAAAACACGGTAAAAAAAAATGTAAATTATTCTTAAACTAATCAAATGCACTGTCATTATCTGCAGCAGGGCTGGCAAGTCTAATACCTAAAGAGCCAGGTACAGATGTAAATAGAGGAAGCAGGTAGGTGATAGAGGATGAATGGTATCTGACGCTGACCTCTGCTTGTAAAAATAATATTAAGTTTGAAGACAATGACGTACAAGAAAGTACATGTTCTATCCAAAGAACTAATGACTACTAATCTCCAGGAGGTCATTGCTATGTAGAAAAGCTGATCCAGCGTGGGAAGTCTTGCAGGTTTTTGGGAGGTGTCTGGAAATCCGGATTAGTAGCTAAAATTTCTCAACATTTAGATGTTGCCAACTGATTAAAATTTAAAACACTATATGGCTCAACATTAGATATATCAGACAGAACATAGCTTTTATGCCACATTTGGCTTAAGGACCACCAATTTTTAACTTCTGACCTGACGTCTCACTGTGTCTGTAACTCGCACTCTGGCTGCATGCCCAGGTGAGGCTTGCCAGTCACCGTGGGGACAGCTTCTTCCACTTAGCAACAGAGATCACAAGGGATTTAATTTGAGATTTGAGTGAGTGAAGCCAGAGACTCGTGGAGAAATATGGGATGACAGTTCTAAGAAATGGGAAGCGCAGGACTGGTGAACAAATTTGCATACTGCTTACCACTAGAAAAGGAGATTCCCTGGGTGCCTGCAGGGGAGGGATGGTTATCAAAATGATGGCTGGCCATGCACAGTCCGATTCTACTCTAGAGCACCACAGCAGTTTCAGTTTCCCGTTCCCAAGAAACTTCTTCTATCGACTAATACTACAGATCATTTCTGAAACTCTCATGTTACCTTGTTACAGAGTAGCCTGTGTGTTTCATGAAGACTGAAGGAGTGCCTATTTGATCTTTGTTCCAGGGTTTGGTGCATACTTTTACCTATATGCCCAGTAAGTCTTGTTGAATACTAGAGGAATCTGTGAATTCCGTGTATGCTTGCTGTTGTTGTTAGGTGCCGTCAAGTTGTATCCGACTCATAGTGATCCTCATAGGGTTTCCAATGGCCGATAGTTTTTTCAGGGTTGCCTCGGGCGTAGATTGCCATGTCCTTCTCCCATTTTTGCAGTGTTGGGAATCAAACCTGGGAGATTGCAGAGCGTTGCTCTACCAACTGAGCTAAATCCCAGCCCTCTGTGTATTACTAGAACATAGTAAATTTTCTAAAGACCATATGGTATAGGTTAAGACAGATGCAAACAAAATGAAGGAAGACACAGTAAGACAGTCCTCTGCAAACCTGGCCCTCTTACAGGCTCTACATCACATAGCTAAACTATCTTGAACAAGTCACTTCAGATCTCCAGGATTCAATTTCATCATTTGCAACATTAAAATGTTCAACTGGGTATTAACTTTCCTTCAAATTATGGCAATGGATGATTGCTTTTTACCTCTGAAGTGAAAAATGATGCTTACTGACTGCAAATCCTTTTCAAAAACCCAGGGCTCTTCTTCATTTTCTGCCTTGAAGAAAGCCTGAGCCAGGCCTTTCAGTGTTTGGACCCCCACGTTCATTTTCTAATGTTGCTTCAAATGAAAAGAAATTGTTCCATCCAGAAAAAGTGGTTTTGAACAAGTTCCCAGATGTATCTCCCTCTATTCCATTCACAGACATATTAAGGATCTGGTCAAATAAACCTGCACACCAGTTCCAGTTACCGAAGGGAAGAACAATTAAAACATTTCAGTGGGAAATTCCAAGAAACAAAGCCTGTCTCTGGATTAGCTGAGATAAATTTCACGTTGAAGTGCATTTTTCTTGCTTCTGCTCAGAGACAGAAGAAAGAACTACCTTGGAAGCCAGAAGACAGGAGCTCCCAGAATGCCAATAGACGCCTGACAGGCTCACATTCATCATTTAGTCCACCGTGAGGATTGGTGATCTGAGACTGATGCTATCAAACTGTTTAATCTCACTCTCATCACCCTGCCTTTTCCTGAACCTTGCTGCACAATGTTCCAGAAGAAAGACAGTCACACATTTGCCTCTGATAGCAGTTTCTGATCTGCAGCAACCAGAGCCCATCCCAGGCCCACTGGAAAAGAAGGGTGGCTCTAGTGTTTATAGCCCTTTATTTTGGTCATTCAGATATTCACTTGCATTGATTTACTCATTTATTATTTTCTGTTCAACAGACATTCATTGACCACCATCTCTGGACAATGACAGTTCTGTTCTCTGGAATCTAAATGAGCATCACACACTTGTGAATGAATGAGTGAAGAAATGAATGTGTCATAGTTCCTGGGTCCAAGGCACTCCCAGTCCTTCCTGGAGGGGAAGATAGACCAGTAAGGATACTATCACTGTTCACCATCATGAGCACTGTGCTACAGCTGGGTATGGTGTAATCGGGCCCTTATGGGAACAACAATGTCCCGAGAGGCTCATGGAAGACTTTGCCAAATGCAGAGATCTTGTGGGCCATTTTGCATAGCAGCCAGCCTCTTAGAAGGGAGATTTGAGAGTTTTGAAGATCTCAACCAATAGACAATTAGTTTAGCTCGGCTGTGAATGAGATCACTGGAAAGAGGGGAACAGCTGTTGTTGTTGTTAGGTATGGTTAAGTCGGTGTCCAACTCATAGCGACCCTATGTACAACAGGTGAAATACTATTGTCAGTGCTTCTCTGCTGTTCATAGGGCTTTCAATGGCTGATTGATTTTTGGGAGTGGGTTGCCAGGTCCTTCTCCCAAGCCTACAGCACCTGGTATTTCCAGGCAGTCTCCCATACAAGTACTAATCAGGCCTGACCCTGCTTGTCTTCTGAGATCTGATGGGATCAGACACCACAGGGCTACGGCTGCAGGCAAAGGGGGACAGAGTGGGGGCCAAAAGAGAAAACTAGGTGTCAGAAGCCTGGGGGATGACAGCATGTGAGGGTCCAGCCTGAGCCCTCTCCCTGAGTCTGTGTGGCCCGAATCTCTGATTGTCTTTATTCCAGACATGCTGGGTTTTCATTCCAGGGTCATCATCCATCCTGATGGGATTTTTGCTGTGGATATCTTCCATGTTTAGAAGAAAAATACTGATATTAAATTATTAGTCTTCAGTGACAGAACTAAGGAAATTTGTGGATATTAGTGATATCAAATATGTGATCGTGGCTGAAAGTTTGATTGTAGAATTTTAAGATGATTCAAATGTGAAGTAGTATTTTTCAAAGGAACAAATTTTCCATACTGGCAATGAAATTATATCTGTCCTCTGTTTTCAAGTCAAGTCTGGCTCATCCACTGAATCTATAAAATTTCAGGTGTGTGCATTAAAAATCTATTGTTTCCATAATAAATGTATTAGGAGAATAATAACACTAGTCATTACTACTGGTATTATTAATAGGACTCCTATTAAATCGGGCACTGTGACAAATTACTTGCATATATTGTCTCATTCAATTTTCAAAACAAGGATTTAGGGTGAAAAAGGAGGTATGGCTAAAATGTTTACTTTGGTGTTGACAGGAAAATACTTGAAAATTGTTACTCTAGGAATTGGCGCCTATATTAGAACAATTAAGTTATTTTTTTAAAACCATGATATGTAATATCCTATGAAATTTTTAATTATATATTAATGTAACCAAAAGGATACAAATTAATCTTCTTAAAATAATCTGATTTTTTATTGGAGAAGTCTAAGCAAACAGCACATAGTTGGTACTCTCCTATCATGTCACAATAATAATTTTGATGACTTTATTATATTACCATCCAGGTCTCCATGCCCCTAGGAAAAAAATTCTACTTTAATGCCCATCCAAGATACATTTTTGTCATCTTAAAAAGATATGTGCTTCACTGGATAAATCAAATAAGGATTTTCATTAGGAAGTCCATCTGGTGCGCTGGGGAAAAAACCAAGCAAGGATTAGGAGGTTCCTTGTCTATCTGCGGACACTCCTCCATAGGACCTGGTACAAGTCAGTTACTCTGCTGCACAGCAGCACTTGCTACAAATATTTGTCAGAGTGAAGGGTGTTTCATAGAGAAAAGCCTCATACGCCTGAGTGCCTGGGAGAATGTGGGAATCCCAAGTTCCTGTGAGCTCCAGGGGAGAGTTCTTAAGCAGAAGGAAAAGAGCACATTACATTTGCTGTTCCCCATGCCCCTTCCCCTCTTGTCCCTGATTACCCAGTCCTTTCCTTTCAATCATTTAGAAGTACTTCTCCAGCTGCAGGTATTCTCCTCCAATGACTACACAATCATAACTTACCATCTTTATTTAATAATAACTAATTTATTGAATCCCTAGTATGGTCTACACGCTGCTTTAAATGATTTCCTCAATCAAGTCACTTTAGGTTCACAAAAACCCTGTGAGTTGCATTCATTATCACTTGCAATATACAGAAAAAGAAACTGGACATGAAGTGCTTAAATCATTTGCCCAATGTTGTATTAGTTCCAAAGACCAAGGCGGGATTCCATCCCAGTCTGAGTCCACATTCTACTTTCTCATATTACATGAGGTGATTTTCCCTCGAGTATGTTTTTATCAGAGTATTCAGAATAACTCATTGCATATGGGTTCATTTTCATCTCTTTTTGCCACATTTTTAAACCCCTTGAGGGAAAGAAGATGGTTTATTTACCTGCTTACTCAGGATTTAGCTTTCTCTGACACTCAGAAGGGCCTTATGATGGTTGAATGAGTATACAGCCATGTTCTTTAACAGAATGTTGTAACTTTTGAGACTTCATTTAAAGCAGATAATCCAACAACCCCAGGGGTCAATGGAAAGGTTCCAGGGTGATGTTGATGCCTTCTTCACTTCCAGGAATTGTATACAATATATTATATGTAATTATTTTTCTTCTTATGGAGAGGATTTTTATCTCTCAACAAAATCTAAAAGGGTCTCGATTCCTCAGAAGTTTAAAGGGTAACTGGAAGCCTCCAAAAAGTTGGCCACAAGAAACCCATTGCTTGACTTGACTCTAAGTGGAATTATGGTAATCATTATTATAGGAGTTAAATAGCTTACTGAACTATGACAAAATGCCAACTTTAATTATACACGGAGAAAGCCAAATTTTAAATAATCTTTATTTTTTAAGGTAAATATATTAAAAACTATTATAATGAAAAGATTATAGTAAGTAAAAGTCAGTGTTGTTAAATGATGTTTTCTAGGAATATTGTGTTTATGTGTTTCATGTTGATGAATTTTCATGGATTTGTCTTTGTCCATGTTGATAATTAATTATACAAGAATTAATAAAATTGATCAGGTAACAATGCAAACTAGTCTTCTAGTTGGATAAAAAAGCAAGAATAACTAAAGGATTGACCTTTTTTCCCCAGATGTAACCTATGCTAATATGTAACCTATCTTTGTTCTCTCCAAGTTTCTGTTGATACTACTTGATAGCAGCATTTTTTAATGCTTATAAACCCTCTTATTTTGTTTGGATTAATTTGTTATATGGAAAATATTTTTTTCTCATATTGGAGAATTCCCTAAGTGCATAAGAAGATGATAGAAGAAAGATTCAAAAGCATCAATTAAATTTAATTTAATAGATATCCCCTGAGCACATCATGTTTGCCTAAAAATCTGCTGAGACTCCAGGAAGTATTTACAGGAGCAGCAGATACAGTCTTTGCCCTAAAGAACCTTGTATTCCCAATAGTTTATACATGTCCTTAAATATTAAGTTTAGTGGATTAGAGCTGATGTATAGGCAAAAAAAAAAAAAAAAAAAAAAAAAAAAAAAAAAAAAAAAAAAAAAGCCTACAGTAGTTACTTGAATAGGGGAAAGTAATGATTAAAATGGAAAGCTTACTATAGCAGCATTCTGAAAACTGAGTGAAAATGAGATGAAGGTGCCTAAGTGGAATTCATTGTAGAAGATGTTTGTGGTTGCCTATCAGACTTTGTAAGTATGGGGTGGTTCACAGTAGTAGAGATGAAGATGAAGGAATGGAGATAAGGGATATCTAAGGAAAATGAGGAGATGTGGAGCCCTATGTTATTCCATTCAGTCATGAGATGGGCCAGGCCCTGAGCTCCTTCTAGGGGAAACTGCCTCACTCATGCTCTTGCTGAAGGAATAGCTTTGGGTCCATCACCATAGGCTTGCTGTGTTTCTGGACATAGTTATTTCCTCTATAAAATACTCCTCCCATAAGACCAATCAGGCGACAGCTAGATTATAGTTGATCTTGTGGGTAATGATGAGATAAGTCAATCAAAGTCTTTCTCTCTGAAACTTAAACTAATAAATAACCAGGTAAGGACAAATTATATATAGACATTGAAATTGAAAAGACCCAGATTTTAAACAATCAGAGATGATAAGGGGGGTATTACAAAGGATACCAGTGAAATCCAGAAAATCATCAGAGACCACTTTCAGAAATTGTACTCCCCCCAAAAATGAAAATAGAGAATAAATGGATGAATTCCTTAATAAGTATGACTTACCAAAACTAAACCCTGAGGACATAAGCAAATTAAACAGATCCATTACAACCACTGAAATAGAGGCAGTAATAAAAAACCTCTCAACAAAGAAAAGCCCGGTCCTGATGAGCTTACACCTGAATTCTGTCAACCCTTAAAGAAGAATTCATAAAATAGAAAAGGAAGGTATACCTCCAAATTCATCCTATGAAGCCAGTATCACCTTGATATCAAAAACAGATAAGGACTCTACAAAGAAAGAGAACTATAAGCCAGTTTCTCTGATGAACATTGATGTAAAAATCCTCCATAAAATTATGACAAACAGAATTCAGCAACACATAGAAAAGATCATACACCACAGTCAGGTGGGCTTCATTCCACAGATGCAAGGCTGGTTCAACATACAAAAATCAACATATCAGGAGACTTGCAGTCAGAAATCACATGATCATCTCAATGGATGCTCAGAAGGCCTTTGATGAAGAGCAACATCCCTTCATTACAACAGTCCTGAAGAAATTAGGCATAGAAGGAACTTATGTCAACATCATAATGGCCATCTATGGCAAACCAATAGCCAACATCATATTAAATGGGGAAAAATCAATCCTCTAAGATCAGGAACAAGACAAGGATGTCTACTCTGTCATCTCTTATTCAATATTGTGATTGATGTCCCAGCCATAGCAATCAGACAAGACAAAGAAGTTAAAGGAATACAGATAGGGAAGGAAGAAGTCAAATTATCCTTTTTCATAGATGACATGATCTTATATCTAAAAGACTCTAAAAGTTCCACTAGAAAACTCTTTGAGCTAATTACCTCCTTCAGCCAAGTAGCAGGATACAAAATTAATACCCAAAAATCAGTAGCCTTCCTTGACACCAATAGTGAATGGGAAAATAATGAAAATTAAGGCAACAAGCCCATTCACAATAGCCATCCAAAAACTAAATATTTAGGAATCAATCTAATTAAAGACTCTAATGACTTCTACAACACAAAATTCAAAACATTAAAGAAAGATATAGCAGAAGATGCTAGAAGATGGAAGGACTTGCCTTGTTTGTGGATCAGAATAATTAATATTGTCAAAATGCCTAAACTACTAAAAAGCAATTTACTGTTTCAATGCAAACCCCATCAAAATTCCAATGATATATTTTACAAAAAAAAAATCCTAAAATTCATATGAAAGCACAAAAGAATAGATAGCCAAAACAATCCTAAGCAGCAAAAATCATGCAGGAAGGATCACAATACCTGACTTCAAACTATACAACAGGTACATAGTGGTAAAACAACTTGGTACTGGCACAAAGACAGGCACGAAGACCAATGGAGCAGAATTGAAGACCCAGAGATACACCTGTGAAACTACAGTTACCTTATCTTTGACAAAGTGCTGAGGATGTTCACTGGAGAAAAGATAGCCTCTTCAACAAATAGTGCTGTGAAAATTGGATATCCATCTGCAGAAGAAAGAAAATAGACCCATATCTCTCAATGGATTTGATAGTCAACTCAAAATGGATCAGAGACTTCAAAATAAAACCAGAAACCTTAAAACTACTAGAATAAATAAGGCACTCACTCCATCACATAGGCATTGGCAAGCATTTCTCTAACAAGACTCCAATTGCCCAAGAAACTGCACCAAGAATTGACAAATGAGATTATATAAAACTAAAAACTTCTGTACATCAAAAGGAAACCATTAATTGAATAAAGGAGAAACCCACAGAATAGGAGAAAATTTTTGCATCCTACACACCTGATGCAGGTCTAATTTCTAGATAATACAAAGAACTTAAGAAATCAAACACCAAAATAACAACCCAATACATAAGTGGGCAATGGACCTGAACAGACAGTTCCCAAATGAAGAAATACAAATGGCCAAGAAACATAGGAAAAAATGCCCAATATCCCTAGCCATTAGAGAAATGTAAATCAAAACAACCCTGAGATTTCATCTCATTCCAAGGTTAACAAAACAAATAATAAATACTTGTGAGGATGCACAGAAAAAGGAACAATTTTACACTGGCAGTGGGACTGTAAATTAGTTCAGTCACTTTGGAAATGAAGATGGTGGTACCTTAGAAAACTAAGAATAGAATTGTCATGTGACTCAGCTATACCATTCCTGGGAATATGCCCAAAGGAAGATGAATTGTCATACCACAGGGACACCTGCACTTCCACATTTAATGCAGCACTCTTCACAACCATATGAGTATGGAATCAACCAAGATGTCAATCAACAGAGGAGTGGATTGAAAAACAGTGGTATATATACACAATGGAATATTCCTCAAAAGTGAAGAAGAAGGAAATTATGTCATTTGCAGCAAAATGGATGGAAGTGGAGAATATCATCTTAAGTGATTAACCTGGACTCAAAAAGAGAAATGCCATATGTTCTCCCTCATATGTGGGAGCTAAATCCAAATTAAAGGAAGAAAATAATGATACTATACTATTTATTATACTATTTACCACTATACTAATTACTTAATGATAATGAGAACAATCAGCCATCGAAAACCCTATGAATCCCAGGGAAGCATTGACATAGTGCTGGGCATGGCAGTGTCAGGAATGTTTGATTATGTAGTGCATAGGGTTGCTATGAGTCAGACCTGACTTGACAGCACCTAACAATAACAACAGCAACATAAAAGATATGTGCTGGGTTTGTTGAACTATTGTCACTATGTAAACACAAATAGTTTGTGGTAGACAGGAAAGAACACATTTGCCAGATTAACAGGATACCAAGTGTCAATTTCAGTAAAGATGTTGCATTCAGCACAGCATTTGCTATTGCAGCTACTAATTGATTAAGTTTATCATGACTCAGTTATTTGCTACTGGTTCTGCTTCCTCTGGTTTTGTAGGAATCCAGCAATTGAACCAAGTAGGGATGTGATGAATACCACATTCCTACAACCTTGAAGTCTTTGAGAATAGCACTGATCCTGTGCAATTCTTTCAAGGATGAATTATTTCTTCAGCTTTATTGTAATGCCATGGCGGTGTTGAAGGAGCTGTTTCAAAGAGCTTCCATTGTTTTGTTTTGTTTTGTTCTTTCAGTAACGGGTTCTAAAGTCCACAGGTCCAAAAATCAGTGTGAACTTTCTGCTAGCTTCTAAATAAATACATCTCAATTACACATTTGAAAAACAGCTACAGGGTTTGTATGGCCATGTATTCTGCCCTCTCCCCACGTCCTTGAGTCCTCTAAAATCAGCCCTATGTGTCTGCACTTACCAGCCAAGTACTAAAATTCTTCTGGTTGAGAAAGTTATTTTTTTCCTATAGTATGGACTAAATACCCCACATTTAGGGTATACTAAGTTTTGATTCTAGTTTTTAGTCGATGAGAATATACAGGGACCAATTTGAAAGGTGATGAACATTATTTTGAAAGCATTCACTGTGCTTAATGTACTTGGATGGCTCTTCAATAAAGGGATGCTGGTCTCCAGCTAGGGCTGGGTACTTCGGCTGTTCCACGAGAATTCGTGATTCTCAGACTCTTCCATCCAAGTGTCCCTGTCACAGGTCTGAGGGTATTACTTCTCCTCTGTCAAGCCCTGACTAACAGAAGCCACCTGTTGTGGCTGTCTATCCCATATCATTTGTATCCCTTCTAATTCCACCCTACACTTAGATTCTGGTGAGGGGATGGAGTCTCCTACCTGTGGCTGCATGAGAATAGCACTGATCCTGTGCTATTCCTGTGAGGATCGATTTCATCATTGCCATGATCACCTCTTGCTTTAAAACCATGACTTGAGTTCATTGTTTTTGTTCTTCAAAGCATTTGCAGCAGCAAATAAAATTTAAGGACACTAGACACTAGATGTCGCAGGGACTTCACGACACACATTTGGAATGAAGCCCTGAAGCCCAACGTTGTTCACCCGAGAAAGGGGAAGCAGGGACATTTATCCACTGTTTCCCATTCCTGGTTGGATAAGTTTGTTCCAAGAGAATGAAAAGTCCTGCTCTTCCCAGCTGCACTTGTGCACTAGCTGCACATGTTTTTTCTGGTGTTCAAGCCATAGGAGGAGCCAAGCAACAGAAAAGGAAGATGTGAGGAATGCACTTGTTGCGAGACACTCAGAGTATGAAAAGTCTTGTATGGCATGGCTTCTGGATATTCTGAAGAACATCCTAGCAGGCAGTAAAACAAAATTTTCTAATTTTCTTTACCCACAGCTCACTCTGATTATTTCTGCTTACTCACTGCTCTTTCTGCCTTCCCAGGCTCTTTGGAACCCAGTATTTTTCATCCAGATGTGCAGTTACAACATACATGAATTGTCTAGGAGTATATTTACTTGTTTAATTAAGAAAAAAACATAGTTTATTTTGATCATATCTTGCTCAGAGTTGTTCACACTTTCAGAAAAACACACAAACAAAGCACATTATCTCCCATGGTTCTGCCCAGGGCATTTGAGTTCCCAGATACAGAATCAGTCTGCAGTAGTAGGTGTCAATTTCACCCTGGATCAAGATTAAATATAAGCATCTTGATACTTTATTCCATTGTCTAGCAAACATCACCTGAACATTTACATATCACATTATATATTAAATGAACTAAAATAAAAATTTTTTATTTCAAATGACTTTTTTCTTTACATTATTGGCTTTTATCATAGTATTAATATAAACAAGGTGTATGTTCTGCAAAAAAATTGGATGCATAAGCCCAGTGCAGTAATGTATGCCTGTAATCCCAATGATAAGGAGTTGGAGACAGAAGGATCATAAATTCAAGCCCAGTAGCAGCCTGTGGAGAGACCTTGACTCAAAATAAATAAATAAATAGATAAATAAATAAATAGGCTGGAGATATAGCCCAGGGCTAGAACACTTGCAAATTATGTGTGCGACCCAGAATTCAACCCCCAAGTACCAAAAGTAAAATTAAATGTTTAGTAAGATGGAGTTAAAAACAATTATAGAAAGATATAACAGATACTAGGGGATAATGAGTTACCTCTTTCAATAGAAATGTGAAAAGTCAAACTAGGGTAATAAAAATAACAAGTGAATTTGTTGTTGTTGTTGTTGTTGTTGTTGTTGTTGTTGTTGTTGTTAGAAGCCATCGAGTCTGGTCCAACTCATAGTGACCCTATGTACAACACAATGAAGCAGAAACTTGACACTGTGCTATGCCCCAAAATACTGTCAGTGCTTCTCTGCTATTCATAGGGTTTTGGATAGCTGATTGTTTTAGAAGTAGGTTGCCAGATCCTTCTTCCTGGCCTACAGCACCTAGTATTGCCAGGTGGTCTTCCATCCAAGTACTAACCAGGTTCACCCCTTCTTAGCATCCGAGATTAGATGGCATTGGGTGCCATGGTAAATTTAGAAATCATTAAATATGTATGAGTAGAAGCTGTGAGGCAGAAAAAGTAAGTATCCAAGAAATTAGTTGGTTGTGTAAAAATAATGGAGTTGATACTTGGATAGTAACCTAGCCATGGTTAAGGTGGACACCACAGTGAATATCATTGACATTCTGCACTGATGGCTACAAGGATGGCTTGATCCAAAGTTACTTCCTGGTCCAATTTTCCTACATGGTTGTTATTAGGTACCGTCGAGTCAGGCCTGATTCATACCTATCCTATGTACAGTAGAATGAAACACTCTCAGATTCTGTCCCAGGCACAGGATCTTATTTATGTTTAAGCCCATTGTTACAGACACTGTGTCAATCCATCTGGTGGAGGGTTTTCCTTTTTTTCATTGACGTGCCATTCTCCCAAACCTGATGTCCTTCTCCAGGAATTGGTCCCTCCTGACAACATGTCCAAAATACATAAGATGCAGTCTAGCTATCCTTGCTTACAGGAATACTCTGGCTGCATGTCTTCTAGGACAGACCTGTTGGTTCTTTTGGCAGTCCATGGTATATTCAATAATTGTCTCCAGCGCCATAATTCAAAAGCGTCAATTCTTCTCCTGTCTCCCTTGTTCAATGTCCAGCTTTCCCAACCATATTACATGACTGAAAATACAATGGCACGTGTCAGGCGCAGCTTTGTCTTCAATGTGACATCTTGAATTTTCAGCATGGGCAGGCACTGTTCTAATCCCTGTTTTTCACAATGGTTAAACCTGCAACTCTCACTTGCTCCTACTCTTTTACTTCCATTTCTGCTTTTTCTGGATTCCATTGAATATGAGATTACCCGAGTATGTCTATATTCAACCAGAAGAGTGTATCCTCAATCTCGAGGAAAGGGGTGGAAATACCTCATGTCTGCCAGCTGGAGATGGGACACAGAGTAGTAAAAGAATGAGGCTGTCATTTATAAAAATGAAGACTGAGAGAAAAGAATGTCATTTGGATGCTAATCTTTTGTGTCACTTCTATCTCATTTAAATTTTAATGATTTGTTTTCAATGATTTTTGAGCTCCTAGCACACAACACCCCTCTGTTCTCTTCCTTTCATCTTAGGGTTCACTTGTGAAATTCCCTATTATAATTTACCCTACATACTACACAATATCAGAAGTGGAGCTTCTTCCCCTTCCCCACTGGGCATCTGGCTGCGATTAAATTAGATAATTCTGACTACTCAAAACATAATCTACAAAAAGATATCCCCAAGTATGGGTCCTTTAACACTTATTCTTTCACCAACCCTCTACCATGTGCTAAGAGAGCAGGATTAATAAAAATAGAAAGAAATGTATATTTCATTTGTTCACCTCCAATGGATCATACTGGAGAAGATAGACTGGTCAATTTTCTTACTTAAAGTACAAGTTATGTATTACAAAGTCCTGCAAAATCTAAATTTGCCTGGAAGATCTGGATGAAAAGAGAAAGCATGTACAATGAATTTTATAAAAGAAGCAACAGTTTGCAAGATAAAGAGAAAATGAAGGAAACAAGATGCATAAAACTAGAAGCATAGAATCAAAATGTTTATCTTTGTTGTTGTTGTTAGGTACCGTCAAGTTGGTATCCGACTCATAGCGACCCTCTGTACAACAGGGGAAACACTATTGTCAGTGCTTCTCTGCTGTTCATAGGGTTTTCAATGGCAGATTGATTTTTGGGAGGAGGTTGCCAGGTCCTTCTCCCAAGCCTACAGCTTCTGGTGTTCCCAGGCGGTCTCCCATCCAGGTACTAACCAGGCCCGACCCTGCCTAGCTTCCGAGATCTGATGGGATCGGATGCCACAGGGCTACCGCTGCAGGCTGTTTATCTTTAGGTGTGGAAAATTAAATAAAATTAGAGTATTTAATGACAGATGGGAGGAGTCAGAAAGAAGGTTGCTACGAAGATAGGCTAAGATATTCACTAAAATCTTGCCTAAGAAATTGATATTTTACATATTTATTCATCCACTGCTTAGTAATGATGATAATCATAATGAATATCATGTAGAAAGAGTTAGGAAACGCTAGGCACTTTGTTAATCATATAATTTTCTTAGCAGTCTATGTAATATACTAAAACTGAGTGGGTTTGAGGTGCCAATATGATATTCAAATGGAAATCAAGTGGAAATATCTAGATGGCAGTTGTAAGTATGACACTAGGGCAATAGAGTAAAATCAGAACTGAATATTGGGACCTGAAAGCCATTGGTATCTGGGACCTGGTTGAAATTACATCAAGAACATTTAGATCAAAGCAAGAAGAGGACAAAGGGCAACACCGCTAAAGGATGGCTAGAGGAAGCAACCACAATGAACGATTTTGGAAGAGGTTGTTGAGAAAGAGTCAGGATTGAATGGGGTTCCAAAACTAAAATATGGAAGATATTCAAAAACAGAGCTGTTATTAAGCCCGAAATTTGCAAAGACTCTCAGTAAGATCAAAATTAAAAGATGTCTATTTCATGTGTACCTATAAGCCCCTCTCTTATCCAGAAATTAATAGAAAATTTTAGGAGAAACTTAATTCCAACAGTGTATGAATAATAAATTTAGCCTGGGAATACCCCTTTATAGAGAACAAGACCAGTTCTACAAAATTATTTCCAAATTCCATATTTGAAATACATTTCTGCCAGCCATGTCTCAATGCACTATGACATCTGAAAGTAAAAGAGCAAAATAGCTGCATGTGTGGACTTTAGTTCAATAAAAATTTGGTTTAGAAAACATTTTTACCATTTAAATAAGTTAGAAGTTATTGGACTTTCTGAGACTCAGTTTCCTCATCTATAAATGAGAGAAAATCTACCAATTTCATAGGATTGTATGTGAGGAGGTAAAGAGATAATTGCATTTAAAACACTTAATCTGGCATGGAGTGAGGGCTCAATAAATAATAGCCATTATTATTATGCTAGGATGCCATGTGATGAGAGACCTGCCACTGCCTGACTTTTCATTAACCATGCAACACTAGGGAGTTTTTGGCAGCAACCACAAAGCAGTTTGTTGGCACACAACCTTTCAATTATCTGCACTACTGATCCCTCCATTAGCATGGATAAGAGAAAGTGTGCAGCATAGATAAGCCAGAGGGAGGAAAAAAAAACCCAGTCTAGCCATATATCTATATAAATCCCTATTAGGATTTAGGAGCAGCTCCTCATGGCTACAGATTTATATCTTCAAAGAGAGGAGTCCAAGGTCTTTACATGAGTCTTTTAACTTGGCCACAATGAATGTTAACTCTTCTTTGTTGTTGCTTTATTATTCTATAACAAGTCTCCATTTAAGAAAGGATACCAAGAGGCTTTGTTTCCTGTATGTTTTAATGATTCTACTCTGACTTTATTTCCAATGCTGTGCCTCGCTCTAGGAAGGGTAAGAATTACTCAAGTTATTTGGAAATCAGTGGAATGATCGTAAACATCTCCCCTTATTTGATGCCGAATTCACATTCTTTGAAAAGGGAGACAACTTTTTATTTTTTAAATGAGGCTAAAGAGGCTTTTCTTAACAGTCATATAAATGTATAGGTTTTACTTTTGACCACTGGAGGGCTCTCATATTTTTCCACTAATGAAATAGAAACCTTCAGCATTTCTAAGAACTAGAAATCAATGGGAAGAGTTTCAAGTGAGTGGATCTTGTGGTTTGTGCCAGAACTCAGATAAGACACAATTTGGGAGCAGGTGAATCTCAGGCTTTAGAACAGTGGTTTGGGTACTTGGGACAGATGCTGAGTCGTGGTAGTGACTCAGATCTCCAGCTTCAGGGAAAGGCAGGCTGTCTCTTTCTGTTTCCTTCACTTCCTTTTCTTTCCTAATCATTCCTTGTCTCCTCCCCAAGCCTGATAATCTCCCAGTACCCTGTTCTTCAGTGGTCCTAAGAAGTAATAGCAATGCCCAGTTCTTTTGGAGAATGACTCTTTTCTCTCTTATTCAAACCCAGTCCTTCTCATTGTTTGCCTCCCAAAGGTAAGGTTGCTAAAAGGTTCTGTTCTTTACATGGAAAGTTTCATCGTTTCATAATTCTTTCTCATTCCCTTAAAAATAAATTCTCTGGCTGTTACCAGCCTCTAGAGCATACATAGAGATGGTTTTCAAAAACTGTAATACATTAGTTAATATTAATATCAGCCAGTCACAGTGGCACACAATGGTAATCCCAGCAATTTGGCAGGTGGAGGAAAGAGGATCCCAAGTTTGAGGCCAGAGGCAACCTGTGTAATTTAGTGAGACACTGTCTTAAGATAAAAAATAAAAAATGGGCTGGGGGTGAGTGCAGTGGTAGAGCACTTACAAAGTATGTGCAAGTATCTTAGCCCAACCCACCAGTACTGCATGTGTGAGCGTGCACACACACACACACACACACACACACACACATCATCATCATCATCATCATCATCATAAAATGTATAAATATTGTCTCATTAATTGTGACAAAAATATCATCTTACTAATATAAGATGAAAATATGTGGGAAAGGGAGTGGGATATGTGAGAACTCTGTAATGTTTCCTCAACTTTTCTGTAAATCTATCTAAAACAATAAGTTAAAGAAAAAAAAGAGAGTGAGAGAGATTGCTATTACATTGTTGGTTTTCTGATGATGGTGGCATCGGGCATCATGATACAATGTTTGAGGACAAGTGACTTGATGCTTAAATATGGAAGAGTCAAAACTGGGTATGCATTCCTCTTCTTCCCCTCTGAGGAACTCTCTGTGCTGACACCTTCTGCTCTAGGAGGTTGGCATGGCTCTGTGTATCTATGTACAGTTGGCCTTCTGTGTCTACAATGGTAGAGTTGGATATGAAATGTCCCCCAAAGGCTTATGTGTTCAGGATTGGTTCCCAGTGCCTCAGGGTTCAGAGGTGATTTGGTCCTCAGTGCTCTGACCTCTTCAGTGGATTACTCCACAGATGAATGAACTCTTGGAAGGTGGTAGAAACTGTCAGAAATGGGGCCTACTTGGAGGAAGTAGGTCCTTGGGGCATACTTTTGGGGGTTGTGTCTTATTTCTGGCCCCTTCCTCTCATTCTTTCTCTTGGCCAGCTGGCTGCCAGGAAGTGATCATCCTCCTCTGCCATGTAATCCTACCACCATGATGCTCTGCCACACTACAGGTCTGAAAGTAATGGAGCCAGCCAACTGAATCTCTGAAGCCATGACCCTGAACAAACCGTCCCTCTTTAAAATTGATTTTGTCAGGTATTTTGACCCAGGAATGGGAAGCTGATACCTGTGCTTTGTGCATTCAACATCTGAACATTTACACACTTTTCTTCTTGTCATTATTTCCCAACCAATACAGTACAACCATTTATATAGCATTCATATTGTATAAGGTATAAACAATCTAGAGGCAAACTTGAAGTATATGGAAGGATGTGTGTAGGCTATACGTAAACACTATACCCCACTTCATATAAGGAATTTGAGAATCTGCATATTTTGGAATCTTGCAGGGGTGATTGAGGGTCCTAAAACCAATATTCCATCAATACCAAAGGTTGAGAAGCTCATAGAGATGACCCATCAGACCTAACAATTTTGACCTAACTTCTTCTCCATTACACTATCAAAAATCTTTTCAATTACAGGGTATTTTTTCTTCCCTAAATTTCTTTTTCAATGTACTGCTTAATTAATATCCAGTTCCTCTTCTGGATACACGAAAGGCTTATCATTTCCTGCCTCCCTTGATGCTAGGTGTGACCAGGTGACTTGAATTGGCCAATGAAATGTGAATTGAAGGGATGGAAGGCCCTTTCTTGTAGGAGTATGAAATTGGCAGTGTCTAACTCTCTGCACTTCTCCTCTTCTGCTGTGGCAATCATGGGGACATGAGTTGACTTGGAGGTGCCACAAGATCAAAGCAGCCTGTAGTGCTGAGTCAACACATGGAAGGCAGCTGCCCTGGAGAGCTGCCCAGACATGCAGAGGACTTTGCATGAGTGAGTTGATTTTGTTATGTTAAAATGGAACCCAAGATTGTAGGAATGTTTTTACCACTGCATAACCTAGAATATCTTGACAATTACAGCTGAGAAGGAATCTTCAGAGTATGATATGTTGTTAGTAATTGATGATCTCTTAATGTATTATCTTTTCCAGTGTATTTCCATTGTGATACATGATCCCAGGAGACAAGCTATCTTAACTGAGAGGAATGAACTACTAATGACGCGTCAGAGACCTGTGGGCATATTGGAGAAAATGACATTTTGGGATGGGGCCATCTTTCTTTGTTCTCTAGTCATACCATGGTGGTACCTGGCCAGATATTTATCCACAAACACATTTGAAGAAGCAAAGTTTGTGACAAATCCAGGAGCAGTGGGATCCAGACTCCTATTTTAAATCCACCCCAATCCATTCTAAACACCACTGACAGAATGTCCGGGGCCACTCACCTTGTCCTCGGGAAACCCTATGTCTCTGGTTTTCTACACAGCTTGGATTATCTTCCTTTGTGACCAATAATAATTCCTTTCTTTTACCCAGGCTGTGGTTTAAGATTTTAATATATGTTTTTAACTATTTTCCTCAACTACCTTGTGAGGCATTGCCCTAAAATGTGCATAGTCAGCAAGTGGCAGAATCAAGATTCAAACCCAGATCCTCTTGAGGGTTTGTGTCACCTCACCATAAGCTCTCCTCTGTCCTTTCACAGCACCCATGTTTCCTACAAGGCCTCATTTAAGCTCCACCTCCTCGGTGATGTGTCTTCACTGACATTCTGTAGGACGACCCCCCAACACTCCTTTGTCATCCTTCTCATTTGGAATCATGGTACCTTCTCATTTGGAATCATGGTAGGTACCAAAGATGGCCCTACTCCAGGGTCCCATGTCTCTCGATGTTCAGGCCTTGCCTAGGTGGTTCCCACAACTTTTATTCTGCCCTTTAGAATATAATGGAAGTGGTGTTGCGGGACTTCCAAGGCCAGGTCATGTGAAACCTTGTAGCTTCTTCCTTAGCCTGCGGAAGTCCTCACTCTTGGGAGACATGCTAAGGGGAGCCAAGTGTCACATGAAATTGTACATCTGAGACCACTGGATGATGAGGAAGTACAAGGTAGCCATGAGGGTACCTGGCTAACCTGACATCTCAGAGGAGGTGCCACTCAGGGAAGAAGGAAAGGGCCCATTCCAGAGGCCTGAATGACTCCAGCCCCAGCTGCCTTTATCAGGAGGGACAGACCCCAGATGAGAATCGCCCAGTGGAGCCCAGTCCAACCACAGAACCATGAGTTACAGCGGTAAGAAAGTGGCTAGGGTGTTTTGTTTGTACAACTGAAATTTAGAGAGGTTTATCTGTACGTCACTATTTTTTTCACTTTTAAAAATTTAATAATTTATATAATTGACCCATTGACATTATCTCAGTTGAAGGCTTTGGGTTTTTTGTTTTGTTTTTGTTTTTGTTTTCCACTCAAGATAGGTATCCTGACTTTCTAGCTTATCACCTGGGACTGTGGTCAGACTTCAACAAATGTATATTGATTGATTGATAATTTCCTTGAGGTCAGAGACCATGTAATTTCTACTGATATATCGTACAATGTCTAGCACAGAGCCTTATTGTAGATCTTCAAGGATATTTATTGGCAAGGCACATGCCAATCAGCATCCTCCAAGCTATGCTAACAAATGTTTGACTCCTTTAGCGACCTGATTCCCACAGCTTCCCTCATTGCTCTGTCCACGTGTCTCCAGCTTAAAGGGGCCATGCGCCCTACTCTGTATATTGAATCATGCCTTTTCCTCTGCTTACAACCTCTCCCTACCCCACCTATTCTACTATTCATCCTGACAGAATCCGGCCAAGAGACCGCCTTCTCCTTAAGCATCTCTGTCCTCTGACGGCACCACAGAGAGCCTCTGCCTGAGTTCATGGGACCCTGGGCACATAGCCCCAGGCCCTCCCTCACTGTTCACCAGTGAGCCTCTCTTAGTCACTGAGCCTTGCAAGGATCGAGGCTATTGCTTATTTAACTTTGACTCTCTGGCACTGTGAATGGCACGAAGCAGGTGGTCGGTAAATGACTGTTGGATGAATGAATGCGTTTTCTGAGGAAAGAACAATCATGAGATAAGAAGTAAACATAGCACTGAGGGCTTTGTCACCACAAAGTGCCATTCATCCACAGTTGGCTCCCAACTCCCTGGCTGCTCCTGCCTCTCTGAGTCTTTCCTCTCTCACCACAAAGCCAGCAGCCATTCCTTCGTGGAAGCTGCTTCCCTTCTCTGAGCCCTCTCGTCTGCACATTTTTTGTGTCCTGACGTGCATGAAGCCTCTTCATATTCATCCCAAAATAGCACTGACCTTTCAGCAGCTCTATCACCTGGCAGCTCATATCAAATTTCCTTTTGCAAGAGCCTGGCTCACTGGCTGGTGCTCTTAGAGTCTCTGCTTTCCAGGTTTCCCTGGCTGCTCACTGTGTGGCTGATTGTGTTTTTCCCTCAGAGAGGCTGGTTTCCATTTTTTTCTGGTTTGAACTCTATCTGGCTATTTATTTCTTCTCCCCTAAGCATTCGGTGGTACGCAAGGGGAAATGGGAGAGGCTGTTTCTTGGTGATTTCTCTTCTGTGGGGAAGCCCATGTAAGACCTAGAAAATAGCACTGCCCCAGCTCATTATCCTCTCCCCCTCCTCCTCCCCACAACAAATTGTCCTCACCTGCTGCTTTTCCAGCCTACATAGGGGAGCAGGAGAAGATTTCCGTTGCATTAAGATTTTCTGTTCTTTCATTTATCTTTTTGTTCTGTTGGTTTTACCTTTCCTTTTCTTCTTTCTTTTTCTTCATTTTCTTTTTTAAGAATTTGAATGATATCCATCCCAGATCACATGTAAAGAAACCTGGGTGACATGCTTTCTCAGCAATTCTTAGGAGCCCTCTGTTGAAAGGGCTGGCCTCAGACTCCAGCTGATAAGACTCTCTACAAAATGGCTTCCCATTGAGAAGGAGGAAGACATCTCTATCCCCTCCACACCTCCTGTGAGCTGAAAAGAGCTTCCGCAACGTGAAATTCTTTATGTGTGCCAGAAACTGGAACCGTAATTCTCACGTAAACAAAGGAACTATAAAAATACATAGCATACTGACATAAGAAAATCACTGATTAAAAATTACACATATCATTTGTAGAATATTCTCCATGTTCTTAATGCTTTTATGCTTATAAAGGTACTGTTTTTCCAATTTAAAGTAATCTTCGAGAATTTTCTAGACAGTGTTGAGTGTAAGTGTGGGATACTAAATTGAAATTTTCTATTTCCCCTGGTAAACAGAACAAGTGGAAGACAGGACAATTTCTGATTCACCATTGAAACCTCAATTCCTGGTAAATAGTAGATGGTAAATAAGAGCTGAGCTGAATAGATCATTTCCCTGTCATGCTCCATGGTTTTCATGATCTTTTTCTTTCCTTTGCTATCACTTTATCATGGACCTTATTTTACATCCAGTCTTGGAACTGCAGTGGGACTCGCAGGCACTATCACCTCTGGGCACAGCATTCTGGGACAAAAGAGTGGCCAACCCCTCCTGGGGAAAGAGTCTTCCTTCCTTGCAAGCTCAGAAATCCCTCTCCTCGCTAATCCCAGGGAGCCCTGTATTTTCACATCCCTGTTTAGCAGCACTCATGTTCACATCCATTGATTAATGAAGATTAATCAATAATTGAGTATTCTATAGCCACCCAGAGGCCATTTCATGGTGCAGTGATGTATTTATTACTTCATTCAGCAAAAGAACTCAGGAGTGCTCTGGTACTGCTCACAGTTTGGTTTATTATAGGATGCCTAACTGGCAACCTTGGACTCCAGGCACATCCTTCTGCGCCACCTCTCACATAGGGACCTCAGCGCTGCTGCCTCAACACAGCTGCTGTCTGCGCCAGCCCACACCTCTCAATCTGTGCCTTGCAGACAAAGCTTGAGTTCCTTGAGCTGACCTGTTCTGGGCCTGGGATGGGGCCAGGCAGCTTGGGAGCAGCTCCCTCACGGGCAGCAGCAAATCCTGCAGGGTGGCACTGGCCCCAGCTGACACCTGTTGCTCACAGGATGCACAGGTTCAAAGCTCTGCCCTAGTGTTACAGAATGGTACCCCAGTGAGCCTTAAAAAAGTGCAGATGGAAAGTCAATGAGAATGCTGCCAGCTGCTGGAGCCAGAGCACCACCTCCCCGGATTATCATCCTGCATCTCTAGGAGGGGAAGCGTCCCTTCAGAGTCAGGTACATCGTGCAAGTACATGGATCACACCACTAACTTGGCAGTGACCTGCTAGTTGACTGGCATTTTGGCCTCTAATTCTAGCACTAATTGCTGTGTGTGGCTGATATATCTGACTGGCCAAATCCCTGCTTTCCAGTCCCAGCTAAACATCACACTTAGAGAAAACCATTAGCCTGTGGGGCCAACACAATATCCATCTGGTGGCAAAAACTGTGCACACATTCAGCCTCGAGGCTCCCGAGACTCTCATTTTTATATGTATCCCAAGGACGTGGGGCCTTCGATACACAGTTGTCTTAAACTGTCCATTTCGAGCAATGCTTTGATACTTCACTCGTTTAGGAAATCAGTGACAGCTTAGCCAAAGCCAGGTGGGACTTCCAAGCCCCTTTCATACAAAGGGATGCTCCTGTGGTTTGATATGATGGCCTTTATTCAAGAAGGACCCATTTATTGTAGCTCTCATTAGCAATGACCAAGTTAATGGATAACCATGACATAAAAATCGCCACTGTTGATTGAATGCCTACTAAGTTCCCATTGAACAACAAAGGAGTTGCAGAATAAGGAGGAAGTCACAGTGGAAGGAACAAGGAATGACAAATGCAGGGGGCTGGAGCAAACTCTACACTGATTTCTCCCTTTTTTCTCTCCTTCCTCTCCCACAGCAGATGTGTCCAAGCGAGCCTGGAGGAGCCTCCTCCCTGGAATGGCCCGCACTGCAGACGACAATGGGGCACAGGGAAAGGAGGCGAATGGGCGGGGTCTGCCTCCATAGCAACTGTCCGGGAGCAGGGAGAAGGAAAAGCGCCAGTCACCCCCAAAGAGCATCATCACACCCAGGTGTGTTTCACAGTTTATAATGCGTTGATGGGGGGACAAAGTTTAGTAATTCGGGACCTGAGCTTAGCCTTTTGGAGAGAGAACTGACACACAGCTGTGCACATTTTCATCTGGTGGCTGAAGCTCCGGCAGACCAAACGCCTCACCTGTGGCCGGCCGTAGGGCACCTGAGTGGCTGAGCTGGAAGTCAGCACAGTCTAGCTCTAAGATCCTCTCTGTGAAACAGCGGCATAAGTATGATTTTCTTCCCATTATTGAAAGAACCATCTTTTCTATTAAATGCATCCTAGTCTGTGAAAAGCCAGATCCTAAGACGTTTCATGGGACGCTCATTGGTTGTTATATATAAATGAATGAAGTCTCAATTGTTATATATAAATATATACGTTGTTATATAAATATATAGTGTTGTTTTATATATGTTGTTATATAAATATATGTGTATATATAATATATACATATAATATATATACATAAATACATAATGTAATACATATGTATATATGTATATATATACATATATATGTATATACATATACATATATATATGTATATGTATATACATATATAT
Organism: Pedetes capensis; assembly: GCA_007922755.1. NCBI lineage: Eukaryota > Metazoa > Chordata > Mammalia > Rodentia > Pedetidae > Pedetes > Pedetes capensis. The sequence continues at coordinate 29,744 of VMDO01010843.1, forward strand.
GTAATGTAAATATACATTATATATGTATATGTATATATAAATATACATATATATGTATATGTATATACATATATATGTAATGTAAATATATAATGTATAATATATACATAAATATATAATGTAATATAATATATATGTATATATATAATATATATAATGTAATATATAATGTTGCTATATGTAAATAAATTGAAGTCTCAATTTCCATGCCCCAATTGCTTGGGTGAGAACATTGTGACCATAAATGCTCACCTTACTCATTTATCACAATCAACAAGCATCCTGTGTGGCTCTCATAGGTTTTAAGCTGGACTATGGACCAAGATGCTTCTTACCATGAAACGGAAGGAACATAGCTGGGATCCAGAGGATCAATGTTTTCAAACAAGAAGCCAAACTGCTGGCACCACGGTATTTCCTTGGAGGATGTCTACCTTATACAAGAGAAGGCAAGTACCAACCTCTCCTCGGCTCCAGGGAAGAAAACAGAGTGCCAGAGGTGCAATCACAGGTTTCTTATTTTTTGTAGTTTTCTGAATGTACACAAAACAACTTAGCAGGGTTCTGGGATTGCCAGCAGTTAGCATTAGGAGCATTGATGATGTTAAAATTTCAGAGAGATCAAAAGAACTGAAAGCAAAGCGGGACACGGTGACACACATGCCTGTAATACCAGCACTTACTTGGGAAGCTGAGGCAAGAGGATTGTGAATTTGAGGCCAGCCTGGACTATATAGCTTGCCCTCTCTCAAAAAGAAAAATTTTTTGGAAAGAAGTATTCATGTAAGTCCATGTATACAAATGTTCATAGCAACCCTAGTCGTAACAGGCAAAGATGGGAATAATCCAAATGGCCATCAGGTGATGAATAGAAAAAAATGCATATATCCATATAATGGAATATTATTCAGGCATAAAAAATAATGAAGTACTCACTGACACATAGTATAACATGATTGAAACTTGAAAGCACGGTGCTGAGTGAAAGAAGCCAGCCACAAAACCATAAGACCACATAGCATCTGTTTCCACTCATACGAAGTCTTTAGAACAGGCAAATCCATAGAAACATGAAGCATGTTAGTGACTTCCAGGGCCTGGCCTAGGTGACTGATAACAGGGTGTGCTTGCTTCATGGATACCTAGTTTCCTTTTGAGGTGATGAAATGTTTTGGAACTAGATAGAGATGACGGCTATACACACTGTAAGGTACTAGCAGTCAGCGTGATTAATTTTAACATGATTAATTTTATTTGGGTTTTCTTTGGTGGTAGTTGTTTAAAATGATTAATTTTATGCTGTATGAATTTCACTTAATAAATAAATAACAAATTTAAAAAGCCAAAAGTAATTTAGGGAGATTTTAAAAAAATAAGGCAAATATGTGTTTTCAAAAATCAGCAACAGGAGATTTGATTCACGCCTTTACCTCTCAGATGTAAGTAGAATCCCAGGGTGGGTAGGCTGGAAATGTGAGGCATGCAGCACCGTGTGCCTTATACACTAGCTTCATCGTGAAGCTAGTTGGATAATCCTGGAGGCCCTATATCAGGAAGGGCACACAAACCAATGGCACACAAACCAATGGAAGACTCCATACAGAACAGTGGAGACCAGGTGTGGATCATAGGAGGGCAGAGGAGACCTGGAAAAAGAGAAGAGGTTGAAACAGAAAGTATAAGGCTGACAAGAGAGATGTCAGTGACTTTTTATAAGAGGCCATCATCTCAGGTGCCAGAGGGAGAAAGCAGTTTCCTTTCACCGAAAGGAAACAGGCAATCATGTAGCCGTGTTGAGTTGGGAGGTTGCAGGTTTTCCATGCTCAAAATGGGACCAAGCATTACGTCTCTCAAATTCTCCTTTCATCCATATAAAGTGCAGTAAAACAATTCTTATTTTCTTCTTGTATGAGAAGAGAAAGTAGTTACATTCTTATTCAAATTAGCCGGTGTTCTCATATTATCCACACCATTTTTCCAACATACTTTTTATTTTTCCTGCAGCTTCCTTGCTTTGTTTGCTTTGTCTTTAAGCTACAAATATTATTTTAGGCCATTGGTGTTGCCATCACAAAATACCTCAGACTATGTACTTTATAAAGAACAGAAATTTATTTTCTCCCAGTTCTGGTGGCTGGGAAGTCCCAGGTCAAGGCACTGGCAGATGTCTTGCCTGATGTGGGCTCTCCTCACTGCTTCCAAGATGACAGCTTCCCACTGGGTGAAGGAAGGGAAGTGGGTTGGATCCTCACATGGCAGAAGGCAGAAGGGCAAGCTAGTCAAATATGGCATGAGTAAACTATAGCCATTATTTTTAGGCCTTCACTCCCCATTTAACCCTCAGCCTGCCCTCAGTGCAGACTAACAAACTGATAATCTATCAATGAAGTTCTAAGAAACCATCCTCTTCCCAAGGATCTTTTGCAATTCGTATCTTCCTGGATTATTTTTATTCTTTTCGCATCCTCACGCCTTCTTGAGACTCACAGGGGCTCAGGTAGTCACCAGATTCAGATTCAGACGTGTAGATAGAGACCTTTCTGCTCACAGTGGAGTACCAAGACGTGTCCATTCTATAAACAACTTATTTTGGTTTAAAACCCTGGATTTTGGCTAACTAGTTTATCGTTGCCCACTCCTTTCCTTTTTCCTGTCTTTTCATTGCAGCAGTGGTGGCCTGGGGGAAAGGACATCTGGGTGGAAGCACCCTGAGGTGTCTGTAGTTGTGTTCATTGCATCTTTTGACAGAATGTCTGCAGCAATACCACGGGCAAGACCCACGTTGCTGGGTCTCTGTGTCCAGGCTGGAAGGCTCTTGCAGCACCCAAACTGCTCTCAGCCAGCTCCATGCTGCTTCCGGCACAGTCCTTGCATTTCCAACACATGCCTGAGTCCAAAGCAGTCTGTGAGAATAACCAGTCACCCCAGCAACTCCCCTTACATCTTACAATTCGTCCGTTCACACCTTGTGTTGAAACCAAAGCTGTGTGGGACGCCGGGCATCTCTGTGTCTGCAAGACTTCTGCTGGTTCCCCAGCAGGGTTCAAAACAGCTGCAGCTACACAGGCTTTGACCTCCGTCCGAAGCCCTGGCCCAGAGCTGGCCTATTCCTGCTGGCCATACCCTCTGTTCTTGTTTTATTTTGTTAAGCACTTGACCATGTCTGGATTTTAATTCCGTCCCAGTGATGCTAAAAGCAATTGAAGTAACAGAGCTGAAGGTATGATCCGTAATTCCTCAATTTATCACCCTTGCTTGACCTCCATCCCATACGCCATCTCTCTTGGGAAAAGTGCCAAGCTGGAGGGGGTTTTCAGGGCTGAGTCCCAATTAGATTTATCACTAAAAGGAACGAAATAACTCAGGCCACTTAGTGCCAGTTATATAAAAAAAGAAAAAGTTGAAGTCTTGATTGAAACAAGGAAATTAAAATTCAGACCAAAAAGCTTATCTCATGTAGCCTTGTACCTGTATTTAGGCTTAAGTAGCTGTAGCAGAGAAGCACTGACATAGTGCCAGGCATGGCACAGTGTCAGGGAGGATTTTGTTCTGTTGTACATAGGGTTGCTATGAGTCGGACTCAACGGCACCTAAGAACAAAAAAAAGCAACTTTTTATGTGCTATAAGAATTTATGGCTGTTCAGGCTAAGAGGAAATTAAAGACAGGATCAGGGTTTTATTCTCTTCTTTGGCTATAAATGGGGGTGACCCTGTCTTAGGTTAAGACTCGAAGAGCAAAAACTGATAGACTTTCACAGGTATTCACATGAGCTGAGGACAGTTAAATCCTTCCTTTTGTCAAATACACCGTCATCCATAGGTAACTGCCAGTGTCCCAAATTCTGTACTCATAGAAATAAAATTAGGCCTTTGCCTATTAAACTCAGATGCTCCTGAAGAAAAGCATAGCACCTACTTCCTGTCTTGTCAGGTCACAGTTCAGAGAACAAAGGCTGCACATTTGCTAATTCTGGCCCTGACTGATCCTGGTGCCCACCTCAGGGAAATGGCCCAAGGTGACACTAAGTCAGAGTTGCCACCCTGCTAGTCACCTAATCTCGGCCTGGAGAAACAGTTCACATCTTAGCTCCTCCATCTCTGCCATATTTTACTCGGAAGTTGAAAATGCAGCAGGAAAGAGAGGAGTGGATCAGCTTGCTTCCCTACCACCATTGGCCTCACCATTGTGACTGGGAGATGGGAGCTGATAGGCAGCGCCTGCATGTAACACAGTATAAAATACTGGTTTGCGCGGGTCAGATCCGAAGGCACCAGATTAAAAGTATTGTGGCCAAAACATAAGATGAAAAGCTGATGCCTACATCTCCTATAATGCCAAAAGTCACAAAACACGAGCTTGAAGGCCTTGCTATTTTTGGAGACTCCACTGACAATGAGTGATTGCCCAAAAGTGCCCAGAGGAGTGGACAATGACATCAGGAGGTCCCAGGTCAGGTCACACTTTTTCCTCCATAGTGGCTAGAATGCTCTGTGTGCAGATGCCAGCTTCTCCAAATCCAGCCTAAACTCTTTCCCATGAAGCGACAGATTACTCTTGGCATAGGAAGGAAGCAAATTGTTTAGTCTGGAGTAACAGAGTATACTAATATTTTGCTTTTTCATGGCTGCATAGGGAATCTCTTGTGAAAGTTTTCATATAATTTTAAAAGATCAAATAAACAGTGCTTTTTATGTATCCAAGTTACTTAATTTGCTTAAAACCATTTTATTAGAATAGAGATCAGGAGACACACTAGCATCAGAATTTCTCCATCATCCAGTTGGTTTGTGTGTTTTGTGTTGAATAAACTTATCTTGCAGAATTGTGACATATTGTACTAAGGAAGCAATTTTTTTATTATCCTAAAGATGATATGAGAAGGTAACACAGCATATAATGTAAAACACAGGCACCTGAAAAACTGTGATGTTAAATATTATATATCACCATATACAAAGGGGTACAGGAGAAAAAGATCCAGGGGTTTTTGGTCTACAGATTGAAGCACATGAGATAATATGTAAATTTCCCAG
>VMDO01010843.1:34878-61749 GCA_007922755.1 Pedetes capensis
CCTCCACAGATGCTATCGGCCAGCTTGCTCCACAGAAGAGTTCATTTTAAAGGGATCCTGGCTTGATTAAGGCTTTGTGAGCCTCCCAGCCTCATTACAAATCAATGGAGATGAACTGAGTGCTTAATACTCAAAAGCCAACCTAACAAAAGCTGACTTATTCCAAGCTAAGGGGATGGGGGTCTCCTGGGCAGTTCAGTTTTGTTTTGTTTTGTACTTCAGCTGCCTTTCTCTTGCCCTCCTTTTCCTGGCCACCCGCAACACAATCCAATTTCCTTGGCAATATTCAAGTGCATAGTATGATCCACTTCCTTCTCCCCTACTTCTCTCTCTATAGAAATGCAACTTCTAGATGAGTAATATTTCCTACTGGATGTTGTGCGCCCCTGTGACCAGAAGGAGTTTCTAAACGACAGGGAAAGGTCTCCCTCCCTTGTGTCACTTGACTTTAAATTTTCACACAATAATGAATAATTCTAGTGTCCTTTGGAAAACTTCCTGTTTCCTGTTTCTTATTTACTGACCCCTATCCATATCCATGGACACGCCAGTGTAGATGCCCAATGGTAAAGGGAGTCAAAAATATCTGGCCACTCTGAAAAGAAAGAGGCATAAATTGACATGAACTGGCTTCCAGATCCATCAGGGAGCTCAGGTACCTCTTTTCCTGTCTCCCTCTGTGTCTTTCTCTGAGAAAACTGCAGTTGGAATGTTTTCCTGCTCCACATTCAGAGAAGAGGCTGGTATTTGGCTCAGTTGGTAGAGCACCACTCTGCAGTCTCTGAGGTCCGGCGTTCAATTCCCAGCACCATAAAAATGGGAGAAGGACATGGCAATCCACTCCGGAGGCAATCCTGAAACAATCAGCCATTGAAAACCCCAGGAGGGTCACTGGGTCAGACAAGACCGGACCACACCTAAAAACTGATAGGAGAGCACCTAACAACAACAAACATTCAGAGAAAGGAAGGTTCCAGCTCTGTAATGAGATGATCAGAAGCCCCATCAGCGAAGGGAAAACACCAGAAAAAGCATGTTGCAAGTATCACCAGGAGATCCAGCTTCATGGTCATCAAGTCCAGAGTCTGGTGTGCCTCCCCTCCTGTTAAAAGTTGGAAGGCTCTCTGGCTACAGCCTACCACCCCATTGTCTTTCGCTGCAGGAACAGTAACAGCAAACCTCAAGGTGCACATATTCTATCCCGGTTTTGGTGTTGAATAGTTTACATGCATTATTCCATTTAATCACCAGGATCATTAGGTGAAGAAGGGTCCATTAATATTTGTACTTTACAAATACCGGAACAAGAAAAAGGAAGAAAGAAAGAAAAACAACTGTCTTCCAAGTGACACAGTAAGCAGAGGATGTGTTGTAAACCAGATCTTATTCTGAATACAGAGCCCTTGAGCTAAGCCATTATATGAAGCTACCTCTATATAACAGAGTTGAAGAAAAACACATAGATCCTTAAAAAATAGAAAAGATTTTTTGTTGAACTAAACCCATAAGGGCTTTGGGAGCCAGCAACTACAGTTACAAATGACCATGCTTTTCTTCACCCTCCCCCTATCCATTGCCCTCTGCAGACCTCTGCTGGACCCTGTGCTTTAAGCTTCCTGAAGTGGAAGCAAACCGAAGCGGAAGTTCCAGATTTAGACACAGATCCTTCAGGTACCAGTCAAAGTGTTCTTGAGCAATTTGTCTAATGTTCCTGAGTCTTCACATCCTCGTCTGAAAAATCATACTGTGTTCATGTGAAGATTAAATGTGAAAACAAATCAAATGTGTTTAGGAAAGCCTGCTTCCTGCCTCTCCTTTCTCTCTTCCTCCTCAACCGCCCAAGAAAGGTCTGTTAAACTAATCCACACTAATGGCTTCCAAAGCTTAATGTGCTACTTCTCCCAGGGGCAATTGCGTTTAAACAGACTAGAATGCTTTGAGCCAAAAGGAATGAGTTTCTAATTATGGAATTAGATTATTGGAAGGAGTTCTCTGTCTTCAAAATCTTTTCAGGCAATGGATGTCCTTCTTCATTTGTGGGTAGATAACAGACCCACAATGAGTCATAAAACTCTAAAACCTTTTTTCTTGTTAATAAACATAAAATAGCAGCAACTATCATCCACAAAGCCCACGGGTAAAGTATAGCTGCTCAGTGTGGGTCCTTGAACTGGGAATCTGCCTTCCATTCTATTTTCTCAATCACTCAATTCTTTTCTTTTTTTCTTGCACAGATTCTTTTCTTTTTTTTCCTGCACAGAATCAGAGCTTCTTGCTGTGGGCCAAAAGATGAATATCGTCCAAGCACCAGCTACTTAGGAATGGCAGTGACAGCAGAAATTATAAATTATTGCAGAATTATTTTCTCCAGTAGCTTTTTTGAACTGCAACGATGTCAGGAGACAGGCCCATGCCGCTCCATGACAGCTGTGAGTTCCAGAGGAATTTCCTCCTAGATTTATGTGTTCTGTCACTACCCTTCATTACATGGGTATATACACAGAGCCAGGCTGCTCATGCCAAATCAAACTTTCAACAGTCAATTGACCTTTTCCCATTCAAGACGCAAACCAAGCTCAAGAGAAATGCTGCGATTCTGATCTCAGAGGATGATTATTCTCTAGGGACAAGATTTGCCTCTTGGGAAGTTCGGGCAAAGCAAATCCAGTTCCTGGTTCAGAAAAACACCCAGCAGTGAGTAACAGTGTTAGGAGAATTAGAAATTGTACACTCAGGGATTAGGCTGAGGTTGAGACCAGAGTGTCTGGAAGACAAGGGCTTCTGAACTCTGGTTTCGGTTTCCACTCCCTGCTCACTGCTCAATCTAATTTAGTCGTTCTACAACATTATTTGAACAATCCACATCTGCCAGGTCTTCAGGATGGGCTCCAATCAGAATTCCACTGAGGCTTGCTCTCAGTGGGGAGCCTGGAGCTGTTAGCAGAGTTGGGTGTGCAGACCAAGGCCCAGGTAGCATCTGCAATGCTGTATGGACAAAATGTGCCATGGGATTCTAGGTCAAGTCCAGTGGATCCTGTTCAACTGTGTTTATGAATCCTCACAGCAATCAAGAGCTAAGTTCTTTAGGAGAACTTGGTTTAGATGAAAAGGAGAGAGACTAAACTTCAGTTTTCTAGTTGTTACTTTTGTTTCTTTGCTTTATTTTGATTTTTTAAAATAGAAATGTCTCCCATACATATATTATTGATAGTTATAGAACTCACTCCCTGATTTTTGGGTCATTAATTTATGCTTTTGAGAAAAGTGAGAAACAAATTATGCCATTTAAATGAAGGGGGTGCACACTGTCAAAGAAGAATAATAAGACTTCGGTCGGCAGGGATCACATCTTGATCTCTGCTATGCATCGGGCACTTGATTTTTTTTTAAGAAAATTTTTATTTTTGAGTAGTTTTAGACCTCCATAACAGCTGCAAAGATTTTATAAAGACTTCTCATATATCCTGTAATCCATTTTCCCCTCATATTGACATCTTACATGATCATGGTTCATTTCTCAAAAATAGAAAATGAATGTAGGTACATTCTTAGTAAAGAAATCACACAATTTATTTAGGTTTCACCAGTTTTTTTCACTAAGGTCCTCCTCCCAGTTACTCCCAGAATCTAATACACTACATCATACTGCATTTAGGACACCATGTGCTTTTAATTACTATTAATGTTATTGAATATTAAATTCTGACATTCCTCACAAGCTCTAAAACATAAGTAACTCCCTGATCATTTCAATTGGAATTTTCTTTCTTTCTAACTAACATGGAATCAACAAGATAATAATTTTTTTTTATCTATTAACTATAGACAGACTTATTGGGTGGTGGCCACTTTAAGGACACCAAGGTCTATTATCAGAGCAGAGAGAAGAGACTGCACATCATAGAGAATGCTGAGTCACTTAAGAACTGTGGATAATGATGATTGTGTGCTTCAAACACAAATGTACAAGAAATCACCCTTCTGGGTAAAGGCTACCTCATAAAATCAACACATAACTATGAAAGAAAGACAAACACAATTATGTTCCTCTGCTGTCTCCTGGCATGAAAAAAATTAAACATTACCTAATGTAATCAATAACTTTTATAGAGACAAACCCATCCCTAAAACCTGTTACATGGATAGAACAGGCTCTATTACTTTATGAGAAATTAGAACAGCAGATGAAGAAGGCCAATGCACATTTCAGGAAAAGTTTATGGAAAAATAGTGACTTAAGTGGTGTTAACCCCTAGGTAAACCAATGCTGTGGTACAATGGCTACCTCTAGCTTTCTGTAAAATCCGTGGGAGCATTCCAGTTTCAAAATTATTTCATATGAGGCATTTGTACATCAATCTTTCTATTAATCAATAATTATAACCTCTTAATTGTATAAGATTTATTTAATGCTATTCAGTATTATATATGTGATGCCATTTATTACCCTAATGATAGCTTGCTTCTTTATGATTTGATAATTCTTTATCTTTTGTGGGTTTTTGAATTCATATTCTTTGTTCTTCCAAGGTACAATCTTTTTCATATTTCTTTGACCTCGGTGTTGGTGTTTTCTTTTCCCAGCTTGATTAAGTTTCCCTTAAGGAATTTTCTTAGAGTCAATCAATCATTGCTATTATTTTCCTAGTTTGGACTACCCAGTGAAGAAATCTTGCATCATTACCTGGGCCTCAAGTCACAGAGTTCCAGTTCTGCCCATTCCTATGACTAAGTCTGCTGATTGTTCCATATTGACACTTGATAGCTTGTAGTATACTACCACTTGGGAAAAGGTGTAAATGTTCTATCACAGATGGGAGCATTACCGGTATAGGCAATCATCTCATCCTTCCTAAGAAAATCCAACCCAGCCATACCAGTGTCTGTCAAGACCACATGTGCGTGGCTCCACTGTTGCAGGTATGAGATATTGAAATGAGTGTCTTAGATCTGTTTGTGGAAATGAAGGAAGATGAAAAGGGTGCCAGAGTAAAATCAAAATGGAAGATGAATCAGGACAGAGGAAAGTGGACAAAATCAGCAATCAACAATTTACGCATAAAGCGATTCTGTTTATCTGTGCAATTGCTATATTGGAGATATAATTTTTTAAAATCAACATGGTTGTCTTTTCTCTTTAGATCTTTTGGGACAAATTCCTCTCCCATCATTAGCCAGAGGGCCTTCCATGTAGTCACGAGGGCCCCTGGTAGTGCTGGACCTCTCATTTAGATGAACTGGCCTACTTCCTGGACACCATGAGCTTCTAAATACTGGTGGTGGTAGAAACTGGCTGGCTCTTCAGACAGAGGGGTGACCAGGAGATGTGGTTGTGAGGCCAGTGTTTTGATCTCAGGGATTGGGCTGTAAGGGCAGACACAGTGATGGGAGCTGTGACTGGTGAAGACACAGAGATGGGAGCTGTGACTGGTGATACTTGAAAATAGAGTTCTTATAGCTTCATGACAAGGAACAAAAACACAAGCCATCCTAGTCTCGATCTAGAGGGCTGTGAATAAAAAGTGTCTGGAGCCAAAGTAGAGGGGATGGTCTCAAATGGTTTTGTAGTATAAACACAGCTGGAGATGTTTTCTTTAAATGAACGGGAAGGGCAACTTTTAAAAGCAAAGCCCATTTTGAGATTCATAAAACTGCACCCATTGCAAAAGCCTTGGCCAGCAAGCATAGTAAAACACTCAGGACAGCTGGGTCAAAGAGTCTTTCACAAATGTATTAAGGAATAAAGGCATACTAGAAGGAGAACAGTCTGCTAATAAATCAGAAAAGGTATGAAAATCATAGCTCAGGAATGATGGACTTACTGAACTGACATACGGCCAAAAAAATAGATGTTAGCATCCAAACTAAGGGAACCAGTCTGGTTGTTAGAAAGCAATGGATGCTTTGTACATGTAAAGTAGCTATTGACGGACAGCACTGTTAAAGAATATTTGAAAAATCTGAGGCATAAATCAGCAGTCTGGGAGAGAATGGTTCTCAACCCAAGCCAAGGATGTTCTGGTCTTTTACCAAGCAAGTGGCACTAACTGCAATTCTTACTAAAACAAAGAGGGACTATCTATATCTGTCACAGCAAGAGCTATGGAACCTCAAACAAAAGCAATCATGAGGAAGAGAAGAGGCAGGACATGAAAAACAATTTTTGGATGAAACTATAAAAGGCTAGTATAATGGAAGTAAGGAGCATCTAATACGTTTGAGAAGGAATCCCCAAGTTAACGACGCTCCATAGAGAAAAACACATTGGCCAATCATCTTGGACCACACGCTTCTCTATGTCAGTTTCTCTTTGCATATAATTAAACATTGGAAATGTGCTTACTGTTTAAAATCATATACTAGGTTTAGGAAAACTCTTGACCATAACCCATACTGCAGCCAGGAATACAAATCACCCTTCACAAAAAACATTCCTTAAGAATGGATTATTGTGGTGGTCGCAGGGGCTCACCCCGCTAGTCCCAGTAACTCGGGAGGTGGAGCCAGGAGGATCATGGATTCGAGGCCAGAGCAGCCTGTGTCCCTCAGCCAGACCCTGACTCCAAATAAAAAATTAAAACAATGGGCTGGAGGAGCAGCCCAGAGGTAGAGTAATTGCATATGTGCGGGGCTTTGGTTCAACCCCCATGTACTGGGGGGGGGGGGGGCAGGCGAAGAAAGCAAGACAAAGAAAAAAGAAAAGATTATTGCAAGTAACAGAAGTCACAACTTAAGCTGGCCTTAAAGGTAATATGAAGTGTCATATAAATAAAATGACCCAAAATAGGGCTATCTACAAAAGAGCTTGATACAGAGCCCTAGTATTGAACCAAGGCCCAGGTATTTCCCATTCTTTGGTGTACTTGACCTGCTTCAGGCCACATTCTAAGCCTGACTTCTTCATGGTTCCCAGAGACTCCAGCAACCCCTGCAGCTGGAGGCTTCCGCATTCACATCCACAGCAGGGAGAAGACTCCTTTGTCCTAGCAACTCCAGAACAAGAACTGAAATTTGCTCCGATGAGGTCATATATCCAGTTCTAAAAGTACCGCTCTGGCCAGGGCATGCAGGAAGAGTGGGGCACTGGACTGCTAGCTTAGCCTAGCTCACATACTTCTTCACTTCTGCAGCCACAGTGAAGTCAGCCCCGCTGGGACCATATGGATCTCAATCTCTAAGTCAAATAGAAGCTTTGTAGATGAGAAGAGGGCCATAACTTGGAGGTAACTACCATATTTCCAAATATCCACTCGAAGATTAAGTAGACAAAATTGCATCCAGAGGTACGGGAAGCTAAGAACAGTTATACTTCTATTGATCCAAGTGCCAACCTCCAATCTTTGTCTAGCCAAATGACCCCCTTTCAAACAGATTGCAGAAGGTCCAGCTTCCTTGTCTAATTTAGTCTAATCAATTTCCATTTGAATAGACGCAGATTGTAGCATTTATACCAGTTATAACTCAGTGGATAAATAATAAATAAGGGGAAGAGCTTGAGATCCATGCCAAAGGTCATGGTAGAAAACAATGTTTCCAATATGGAGAGATTTAGTCTAAACAAAAACCTCCTGGTATCTAAAGCAGAGTAGAAGAATTGAAAGAGGGAGTCTGATTCCCTGAGAAGAACAGCACCAATCCAACTACACCATGCATTCACCAGGAGTTTATGAACCACTTACCTAAACTATAAAAACTTCTGGAACCTGCTATAGTTATTTCCAGCCTCTTTCACATTAATCATGCTTCATTGAACAAAAAGCCAACTTCCAAGGGCTCTAAAAAAGTCCTTTTCAGTGTTTGGCTAGCAAAAGTCACCGGATAGCCACAGTGTTGGGGCTGATAGCAGAGTAAGCCCGTGGCAATCATTATTGAAGTGTCTGGCTGACATCAATGATGGGCCAGCGAGAGTGCTTGACATTTCGGTTTGGTTCTTCATCTGTGCCTCAAGAGAGGAGAATCCAGCAAATGTTTTGCCTTACAAAGCCTATTTCTGTGAAGCCTGCAGGGATCACTGACTCAGCTGAAAGCCTAGGCAAAGTAAATAATAGGCTCAGTGATAAATTTATTGATTACTTATACTACCCCCTGCCCGTGGGTTTAGTTTGTCTTGGGGTTGTGGCAGTGAAGAGAAAAGCAGCCTAGCAGTAACTACAGAGCAGCCCTCTTGCCACTGAAGTCCAGGCTTCCTGGACTAAGCCACTGAGTCTCACTGTTCAGGTCTATGAGTCCTCGTGGAGACTTTCCTTATGTGGCTGTGTTAAAGTTTCACTGTATGCAAATCCTTGGCTGAATATGGTGCATTTATGATTCTAAATTCCCCTGGGAGTCCACTGATCATCTGGTCTCCTCCTCTCTTCTTTCACCTTTCTCTTCATCTGTTGCATGCTTTTTATTTCCTCCCTCCAGTATGTTTATGCATTCAGAGAAGAGTCTTCTGGGAAAATAATGGAAGGGAAAAGCTTGTGATTTATCATTACATTATAATGGTGCCCTGCTTCCGCCGCAGGAGGTCAACCTCTCTCAGAGATACCACAGTCCCTCCTTATTAATGTTCTGTTCCCACTAATGGCTTGGGGTAGGGCAGCCAGGTCTTACAAGGAAGGCATTTAAGAAGAGCACTTTGTTTAATGGAAGCTGGGGGGAGGGCTGCGGGACACACACAGCTCTCAGAGGAGAGTGACACATTCATGGGTAAAAACCACCCTCTTCCCACCCATGGAAAAAAAAGAAGAAAGAAAGAAAAAAAGAATGGTCTTTTGAAAAAAATCAGTGTGCCCTTTCTCTCACTCTTCTATTCAGTTTCTGCCATGACTTTCTGCTTCTTACTCTGAAACATCTCCAGATACTGCTCCTTTTCATTATCACCAGCCACCTTATTTCAGCCCCTCTGTCTTCTCTCTTTCTCCCTTTTAATTGAATTCTCTTGCAATTGCTCCATCGCAAGTCCTCTTCCTGCGGCCCTGGCTTCACCGCACTACCCCAGGGCTGAATTCCTTTGCATTTATGCAGTACAGTGGAGTTCCTTATTGGAGGTCTTCCCCAGTGTCCATGTAGCCCCTACGCCACCACTGCACTCGATTAACTGCCTTTCCTTGAACTTGGAGCCTGGAAATCAGAACATGACTAGAAAATCTGAAATAGCTCAGACTTCACTGTGCACAAAAGCAAAGGGAATCACAGCTTGCCCCTTTTTAATGACTTTTTAAGTGATTTGGAGACACATTAGCTTGAAGCCTATTCTTCTTTGTATTTCTACACTTGGCCTATGGTGAGAAAATTTTTTAAAAATGTAGTAATGATGAAATGAATTCAATAAAATTCCAAGGTAAATTAAAAAAAAGAATTAGATACGGAGCCTTAATTTCAAACCGTGGAGGTAAGAAATGAATAGTGATTTTTTAAAAATGATTTTTTATTAGTAGTTTTTTTTTTAAATTAGTGTACAAATTGATGGGTTTCATTATATTTGAATAGAGGCATATCATTTATATTGGTCATATTCATATTCTCCATAACCTTCTCATGTCCCCCGCCTGTTGATTCTCTTCCTCCCCACCAATGATCTGTTTGAATGTCTTTTGTCTATGTACATATATGATATACTGATTTAAAGATATATGTATATATTTATATCTAGACCTCACCTGTGAGAGAAAACGTGATATTTCTTTCTTCCCCCATTACCCTTTCTTATTGCCCCTCACCCTCTCTTCAGTCCCCTTTCTCTGCCCAAATAATCCCCTTTCCTTTTACGTTGTTGTCCTTAGGTGCTATCCAGTTGGGTCTGACTCACAGTGCCACTCCCACCATATCAGTGCTTCTCTGCTATTCATAGGGTTTTCAATGGTTGATTGTTTCTGGAGTGGGCTACTGGGTCCTTCTCCCAAGCCTACAGTTCTTCATATTGCCAGGTGGTCTCCCATCTAAGGACTAACCAGGCCTGACCCTGTTTAGCTTCCAAGATCTGATGGGATCAGACACCAGGGTGGTATGGCTGTAAAGAATACACACACACATAAATATAGTCCCTACCAAATATTAACCAAATTCTATACAGATGAAAGCGAGAACTTACGAAAAAAAAAAAGTAACAACCTTGGTAAACACTCTAAGTGGTACAATTTAAAATCGACTTCAGTTTTGGAAACGATTTAGTTTCTTTGAACATATTTTATATCCCCTGACACAAGACAGACTACGCAGGAAGGTGTGAATATTTGGTCATGAAGTTGCATTTCCTGAGTTTCATAATGGAACATAAACTAGAAACACCTACATTTTTATCTGTTCTATTTTGTTTTCACCTGCCATTAGAGAGCCAGCATTTAGCAAATATTCATGATGTAGATAGCATAGCACTGGTGACCATGGAGGTAGTACATTTAATATATATTAATATCTAGTGTACACATGTTTCTGGAGTGGGCTGCCAGGTCCTTCTCCTGAGCCTGTTTTTGTCTAGAAGCTCACCTGAAACCTGTATGTAGCAACCTCAGGGTCACAGTTAATCTTGATTATCAAATTGAATGGCTTGAGAATCGTCTGTGAGATTAGTACAGTGCCCCTCTGGGTGTGTCTTTGAGGGCATTACCAGAGAGTATGGAGGGAGGAAGATCCTCCCTGAATGTAGGTGGTGCTGTCCCACAGGCTGCAGGCCCAGATAGAGTAAGGAGGGAGGGGCAGGAGAGCAAGTGCAGGGTTCACTTTGCTCCTGACTGCCATGAGGTGAGGACTTTTCTCCACCACCTCGTTCTGCCATGACAGAAACATGAGCCAAGTTACCATGGATTGAAACTACGAGATAAAATCAATCTTCCCTCTCTATAAGTGCTTTTCTCAGGTATTTTGTTACAGCAGCAACAACAAAAAAGACCTGACTAACACACAATGTGTACATGAGTACAAAGGGTATTTTGTCAGAGGATAAATCAACAAATCTAAAGATGAGTGATTGTTCCATCCCTCCATCCATCCATCCATCCACCTCTCCATCTATCCATTCCTCCATCCCTTCCTCCCTCCCTCCATCTGTCCATCCATTCATCCATTGTGTTATCTTCTGTTTTTGTCTCTCTTAAGTCAGCTTGGGTTGATATAACAATAATACCATAGACTGGATTAAACCAAAGACACTTCACTTTCACCATTCTGAAGGCTGAGGAATCCAGGGTCAGGGTCTGGTGAGGCTGCTCCTGCAGGGTTTTTGAAGGTCATCTTGAATCCTCACATAGCATATAGAGAAAGTGAGCTTTGGTGTTGGTCCCTAATCACATTATGTGAGCTCCACTCCCATGACCCCTTCTAACCTAATTACCTCCCAAGGTCCCCACCATCACAATGGGCATCAAGACTCTGAAACAGGAATTTGTCAAGCACACAGAGGTCAGTCTATAGCTTTATCATCTATCTTCTTTTCTCTCTCTCTCTCCCCTTCAGTCATCCATGTATAGGTACATAGAGAGTTAGTTTTTTGCCGTGTAGTTAGAACACGCTCCATCAACACGGGAGTTTTCACATTCTCCTCTCATCCATTTCTAATACTGTCTGCTTCCTCCCTGACCCTCTTTCTACCCTCTCCTCTAGGAAGGCTCCATCAATGCTCTGTGGAAGCAGTGCTGGCCACCACAGGAGGCCATGGAGTGTTCACTTTTGGGTAAAGCTATCTCCTGACAGGGATGCATAGGACCATGAGTCCTGCTGCAGTGCTTTGTCATTGCCAGAAGGAGATCATTCCTGCACTTGGAAGATGTGCAATTGGATACATTTTAAGACCCCTTCCAACTCCAGTGTTTATGATTCTAAGTACTGTAGTGCTGTGGTTAAAGGCAAGACAGTTATAACTGTGAAGGGAAAATAGAACCTTTCCCTAAAAAGAAAAAGAGAGAATCTGACCATGACTTCTTAGGACTGAAAATATTTAAGGAAATTGTGTCTCAGTTTGTCTTGCTTAGTCCAATGATAATTGCTTATGAACCCCATTACTTAGAAAGCTTCTCTGGACATACATAGGATTTCATGTTATACTATTGCATTTCTCTCTCTCTCTCTCTCTCTCTCTCTCTCTCTCTCTCCAGGATCTTCTTATACAGCCCACGCTGGTTTTGATTTTATCCTGCTGCCTCTGTTTCCTAAGTGTTGGGATTTCTGACGTGTACCACCATGGCCAGCCACTTTATCATTTTCTTTTCTGTACCCCTATAAGATGGAACGGGCTGGGATTTGGCTCAGTTGGTAGAGCGCTGTGCTGCAGTCTCTGAGGACCCGAGTTCAATCCCCAGCTCCGCAAAAATGGGAGAAGGACCTGGCAATCCACTCCCAAGGCAATCCCGAAACAGTCAGCTATTGAAAACCCTATGAGGGTCACTATGAATCGGATACCGACTCAACGGCACCTAACAACAACAACATAAGATGGAACAGGAGAAGGACCTGGCAACCCACTCCTGAAATTATCCCAAAACAATCTGCCATTGAAAACCCTATAAATAGCAGAGAAGCACTGATATAGTGCCAGCCATGGCACAGTGTCAGGGAGAGTTTCAGTCTGTTGTACATTGGGTCACTGCAGAATTTAACAATAACAGTGATAAAATGGGAAGGGCTGGGGTTTAGCTCAATTGGTAGAGTGCTGCTCCACGCTCTCTGAAGCCCTGGGTTCAATCCCTAACACCACAAAAATGGGAGAAGGATCTGGCAGCTCACTCCTGAAACAACTTGGAAACAGTCATTGAAGACCCTGTGAATAGCAGAAAAGTGCTGACATAGTGCCAGGCATGGCACAGTGTCGCAGAGTGTTTCATTCTGTTGTGCAGAGGGTTGCTATGAGTCAGATAGCACCTAACAACAATAACAATGTGAAATGGTAAGGACCATTGCTTTACTACATAGGAAGGGGACGGGCTGGGTTTATAAATATCTTTCATATTTTTTTTCTAGAATAATACATTTAAAGGAACAAAGTTGTGATCTAACACACTTTTGAAAATAAAAAAGCATTTAATTTTAACAGAATGTACTGATGTATAATGATAAATATATGGTTTATTCCCTTTCTTGACTTAATATAGATTTGTATTCCACGCAGTATTGCTCACCGAGTGTGAAGATTAAATTCAACTATTACTTTTCAATCAGTTATCATCTTATCATTGAGTAGAACACAATTGTATGCTATTAAATAATTTATTCAATCATTGTAGTTGCCAAAAAACAGCAAACTATTCAATTCTTCTTTGTATGTAATTAATAATTGTACACAACAGAAAATAATTTGACATTATTAAGCAATTACCATTTAATTATTTCTGTTAGCAAAATCCATTAAGTAGCATTCAATCATTTTTTTCTACAATTATGTTGTTCAGTAAATTATATTTAATCAACACTTAAAATCAACTTAAATTTTTTGAAATAACATTTCCCCAGATAATTTAAAGAAAATTAAATAGTTTGATATGTTCAATATAATTTTTTTAAGGATGAGAACTTCAAAAAAGAGCAAACCTTGACAAGTCTTACAAAACTGTAATTTCTGATAGGTCTATGTCACTTTTCATTTTGGATCTCAAACTGCATACCATGAAAAAAATTGTTAAATCTTCTTTACAATGATAGTGTCTATACCTGTAAAAATGGTTAATTTTGCTTACTTTAATTATGATTCTTTAGCTTTTATATCTCCTGTCTCTGCCACCCACAGAATTTGTACTACATTTTGGCACTGAGGTGTATTCAATCTAGTACCTTGTTATACAATGTCTTACTGCTCTCTATTCTTTTTTGTGCATACATACTTCCTTCCATGAAAATAGTAACTTCCTTGAGATCAGAGAGTGATGTGAATGTGTGTGCATACGTTTTTGTTTTCCATCTACTTGACCAACTATTGCATCTATATTAGAAACTGAGTTTAATGGAAACAAATAAATTGGTTGCTGATTAGTATGGAACATTGACTAAAGCTTATGGAGGTCTTTCTGACCTGGTTACAAGATTTAAACCATTTTAATGATCCAATGACAAGGTTTTCTAAAACTAGCCATATCCTATTTTCTGGATTAGTTGTTCAATCAGATTCCTGCATCCCAAGTCTGTTTTACGTACTAACACCAAAGTAATTAAAACTTCAAAGTAGTCAAGTCTGCCACTTTAGCTCCTTGAGAGACCATATAAAATGGCTTAGAGTCAACCACAATCAAAGCAACTCAGAAAAGAATGTGATCAAGTTATGGTTCTTTGGGCTGAGTGGAATAGACATGGCATCTTTTATATTGCCCCCTTTGATTCTTCCAATGGCTTTATTTTTGATCATTATTTTAAAAGCACTACTTAACTTTATATCTCATTTCTCATTCAGCTCCCACAGTCAAAAACCCCACTTTGAATTCAAGATCCAACTCAAACATTGTGTCTTTGTGAGGTTTTACAGATACTTCCTCCCTAACCTGCTTTAGCCAGATTTTTCATCTCCACCTTAGCAGAGACCACTTTCTACCATTCTCCCGGAAGCTCTTATCGCATGGAAGGACAGCTGGTAAAGGGAGCATCTAGATCTTCCTCCTGTTCTCAAGTGCAAGCTCTTTCGGAAGAGCAATATTATTTGTGTTTGTTTTCCTGGAGCATGAACATAGTAAAGACTTGGTGTTTGTGGGGTGGGTACAAATAACACTTCAAAGAAAAGCAGGAAAGGATTCAGAGATAGTAAATGCAAAGGAGTAACTACAGCCAGGTGCAGTATGAAAGAATCTCATCTCAGCCTCTGATTGGCTCCTGTCCCACTCAGCATAATTGATGGGGTGGACACAGGATTCAAGAATGCAGAGCAGACTGACCCCCATCTCTCCACCTCTTACATCACTTTTTTCTGTGGCTTGCTCTCCTAAAACTCAGTGTGTCACAGCTAATATACTCAGCTCCATTCCTGGCTCAGCAGCTGTGGCGTCCATCACCCCAGATTTCACAACTTTTCTGGCTTTTCCCAACACCCCACCCATCCCAATTTGGTGATGTCAGGTACAGAATTTTCCACAGTTGTGGATCTAATGAGTGCCAGTGGTCCTGCCTGTTTCACTGTAAAAAGTTTCTCTCCTCCTCAATACATGTGTTGGCTTGTCAACATTGATGGGGTTGGTTTGCTTCCTGCTTTTCATTGAGCCAGTGAGGAGCCGAAAGTGAATTATTACTTGTAGACTAGTTCCTCTTGCTGTTTCTAACACTGTGGTTTTATACTGCGGTTGCACATAGAATCCAAACGCAGTGATTAGTAAAATAAATGAAATAAAACTCTCCGCTCCACTTAACTTTCCTTTCTAACTTGAAAGGAAAGAAGGTTTCAACCCATTTGCATTTTAAATTCAAAATTTGTATTTAAGGTGCTTAACAGGGTCTTTTGCATGTTGACAGCTTCCTTTTTAACTTGTCCCAGACTGGATTCAGTAATGTGTTGTCTTACTTTGCAGAATATGTGCGCTGGTATAATGTTTAATTAGGCTTTGGTGTCAACTTTAAGTCTAACATCATCAGCATCTAATGAAATATCAGAAGCACCTGGCATCTGCATGACAGATCTCCTAGAAGGAATCGTCTTCCTTTGACTGAACCACTCAAATAAATGAATAAATACTTGCATAAATGCAAGGAGAAGAATGTGGACTCAGTTTCACATGAGAGGTGTTAGTGTTGCTGTCGCTGCCAGATAGAAGAAAACAGAGTGGAAGTGACAATTCCAGGAAATCATAAGGATCTTCTCCTATATAATTAGCAGGATCTAAACAGATGGCTGCAAATTAAATGTATGATTCAAAAATCATTTCCTCGTTGGCTAATATGGTTTCCGGTGGGCTTCATTTTTATTTTCATGTGAATTCACAAATTCAGAAGGTAAGTAGGAACACAGCAGGGGAAAATACAGCCTTTGCCTTCAGGAAGGCTACAACCTAGCACTTGAGTTAAGACAGATACAAAACAAAAAAAACAGACACATTATTAGCTGGTGACCGTGGGAAATTTACTTAGTATTTATTAGCCTCATTTTAGTTTCAGTAAAATAATACTAGTATCAACTTTGAAGTGTTGTTGGGCAGATAAAACAATGTACATAAAATATTGAACTTATTTCAATGTCTAGCCAATAACAGATACTCACTATGTTTTAGATACTATTATGAGTTACCTATTGCTAATTTTTGTTGCTGCTGTTAGGTGTTGTCAAGTTGGATCTGACCCTTGGAGATCCTAAATACAGCTCTTCCCCAGTCATCTCTTGAATGTTGTCCAGCCTAGGGGGCTCATTTGCTGGCACTCTATTTGACAGTGTTTCTCTGCTATTCATAGAGTTTGCAATGGCTAATTGTTTCAAGAATGGGCTGCTGGATCCATCTCCCTAGTCTGCCTTAGTCTGGAAGCTCAGCTGAAACCTGTCTACCACGGGTGGCCCTGCTACTGTCAAAAATACTGGTGGTATAGCTTTTAGCATCACAGCAACACGCAAGCCCTCACAGCTCGACAAGTTGATAGTCACATGGGGGACTGGTAATTTTTAGGAGAGTAAAAATTGATGAAACTAATGTTTATTAGTTTTTTATCTCTATGCAATTGGGTTGCAAATGGGTTCACGTTAGAAAGGAAAGTTAAGTGGAGTGGAGTTTTACTTCATTCATTTTACCATCACTGCACTTTGACTCTACGTGTAACTGCAATATAATGTTACCACAAACCTGGTGATGTTAAACAACACAAAGTTATCTCATAGTTCTGGAGGTCAAGAGTCCATAATCAGTTTCGCCGGACTAAAGTCAAGGTACTGGCATGAGCCAGTTCTTTGTGAGGCGGTGGTGGGAAATTCTGCTTCCTTCAATTGTGCAGGTGATGGAGGTAGCTGGCGGTCCCTGGCTGTCAACCCCTTCCTCACGTCACTCCAACCTCTGCGTCTGTTGTCAGCATGTCTCCTGCTTCCTTATAAAAGTGCCTTGTTTTTATTATTTAGGTCCCACTGGATGATCTAGAATAATCTACTTAATTTAAGACCCTTAGCTTAGTAATTCCAGAAAGCCCCTTTATCTAAGGAGGTAACATTCCAAGGCTCCAGGGATTTGTCTCTGACTAATTGGGCAGGGGGGATAATGTAGTTTATCATACTTTTTACCATATTTCTATTACTAATTTTCTAGTTAGTGTACAACTTATTGGGTGTCACTATGACGTTTCCACACTAGCATACATTTTTTTGAGGGTTATTAACATGGATGTGCTGTGCAGGATGCCTCCAACTCCTCACCAGTGGAACTTAACTATTGTATACTTTCTCATGGAGACTCATAGGTGCGCTGTTTTTTTCACAGTGATTAATGACATAAAGGTAAAGCTCACTTACATCTTAGAGATGTCACTGCAGAAAGTAGAGATTCGTAGGCACTGTCACCCAGTGTAAAACCAGCCAGCAGGTACTTCTCTTGCAAATGGTCCTGGGTTTATTGCACTCAAGTGACATCATCGGTATCCCTTAGAAAGAACTCAGCTAACTGCACAGGACTTTGGGGTTGTCCCAGAATTCAGTACCTACTTAGATAACATATGTCTAAATCCTGGATCTTTGACCTTTAAATAACCTACAGGCTTAAGGATTATAAAGTTCAGTTTTCTTCCTTATCTTTGGTCCTTACCAAAGTAACTGATATCCCTTTTCCTTGAAAGTTGTCCCTTCTTAGCAAAATAATACATTCTTGTGCAAAGATGATTTATTTAGATGGATGTAAATTTTTCCTCCTGTTTTGTCAGAGATGCCCTCTTACCTCACCAGAGAGTGGTCATTATGGATCTTAACATGTAGACTTACCAATCTGTGTTCTGTGAATAGGCTGTTGAGCTATAAAAGCCCTCAAACTTCTAGGTGATGAAGAAGGACCTTTATGTCAGCTGATTCTTGTGACAACTCAATAGGGGTAACTAAGGTCCCACTCGCTGTGTATTCCATCCAATATAGCCTAGCGTTTTTAAAGTGAATCTGACTATCTTCAGGTAGGATAGGAGATGCCCTTGCCATTTGGCAGTAGCTCAGCTTGCCCTGTAATATCAGCCCTTCCCCACATTTAGGTTGCCTACCTGAAATGTCAATACCCATTTGCAACTGTGGATCCATACTGTGCTATGTCCTCTGTTACCCTGTTACTTATAGCCTTTGAACTTTGGTTACTTCTGAGGTCCTTCACGTTTTCTCACAATGGAGAAACCAGGGTGAAGACCATTCTCTACCTTCTCTGCTACAAGGTGTTTGTGCAGCATGTCTGGCAGGGCCGGCTGCAACCGTTGAAGGGCTTACGACAAAATAAGAGCACCAAAGCTCCTACTGAAGACTGTTAGGAACTTTAAGACATTGGTTGCAGGGCATTAAACAAACTGTAGGTCCTTCTGTGGTGGCATGTCCAGGCCCAAAGCCCGTGAAGATGGACATGATTCCTGGGGCTGGGAGGACATCCTTAGTGCAGATTCTCCAGCACCCCAAGGCCTCTGCACCACATACTCATTCCAGTGAAAATGGAGGGCACATCTATGGAGTGGGAGAAACTTGGGGTGTTTATCTTTATAGTCTACCCACCCAGAAGGCTGGGAAAATTTGGTGAGATATGGTTTCCTTTAGTAGGAAAAATAAAAAGCAGCAGTCTCTTTTCTCAATGATCTCTGGCAAACCTCCTGGCTAGTGGTAACCAAAACCCAAACTCCATCTTTACCATCTTTAGTACCAGGGCCATTTAATACATCACTTCTTTATTGTCACTTTGCTATGTAGCAACATAAAAAAAATGTCCTTACTTTCATAGATCTTATACTTTACATTTATTATAATATTAGGGAGTTCAAACAAGCCAGAAAGCAATGGATTGTGTTCTGAAAGGACATTCAGCATAGCAAGAGAGTTTAATATCTTTTTATATGAACACTTGCAAGACTACCCAGAAATCATTTTTCCTGGAAAAGAGAGGAAGGGATTGCCAAGTTAAGATAGAAAATGGATTACAAATTTTTATCCCTGCTCCCTCCTGAAATTTCACTCCATTATGTACAGTAACTTTTTATAAGATATATAAATGCATAAACTTAAAAGAAGAGAAGAACATGATATTAGATGATGGCTATAGATAACATTTGGGAAAAGAGAAAGCCAATGGACTATTTACAACTCAGCAGAGAAAAACTATCCAATCCCAAGCTTTCAATGCAGGGGCCTAGAAAGCCCCCACTTCCCTCCTCTTACAGGGGCTCACTTTCTCCCCAGCTTGGCAGGACATATGAGGGTTTGCTGTGAAGAAAATTAAACAGACGTTCTAGGCCACGAACTATGAGGCATGTTAAAGAAGATAGGGGTCAGCCTGGGAAGGGGGTTAAGTAAAAGTGTTTGTTCTGAATCATGAGACCCTTGTCTTCCCAGCCCTTTTACTCTCCAGGAGGCAGAGAGCTGAGGCCATTCACGCAGGGGATTGGAGACTACCACTCTCAGGAAAGTGAAGGTCAAAGAGAAAGTACTTACAGAAGCTGGTATTTGGGAGAATCTTACAAAGAAAATTTGGGGCTGGAATTAGCTCACACAGCTCAGCAGTATTTGAGGTCCCGAGTTTGATTCCCAGCACCACAAAAATGGGAGAGGGACCTGGCAATCCTGAAAGAAGCAGCCCTTAAAAACTCTATAAGGGTCCCTATGAGTCAGACAGGACTCATGGCACCTAACAACAACACATAGAAAATCTGTGGTCCTTGCCTAATCAACATGCAGTGAATAACAATAGCACAAGCCTTCCCCTGGCACATAGAGCATTTAACTGGCTTTTTAATAACTATTTCTTATAAATGAACTGCTGAAGTTTACCTTATATTTTATTTCTAGTTTTTTAATTAATTAATTAAATTTTTCCAGTACTGGTGATTGAATTCAGGGCCTTGTATATGCTATACAGTCTACCCCTGACCTACATCCCCAGTCCAACCTTATACTTTATATACAAAAAAAAAAAAAAAAAAAAAAATCCAACATTAAAGGCAGGATTAAAATCAACAAATATGAAAAAGGACTCAGGGGACACAGAGACAATCACAAAGAGAAGAAAGTTTCAGCAGCCCAATTGTCATTAATAGCCTCGGAGGGATAAGAGATTATATCGTACTAATAAACTTTCAACAGGATGACATTAAAAAATGAAGAATCAGCAAGAGAGAGCTCTAGAAAATTAAAAATACAATAGTAAAAATATAAAGTTTAATGAAAGAGTGAGAACATGAAAGTTTTTGGCAAACTCTAATTCCAATCCTCTATAAGCCAGGGGCTCATCTGGTCACCTCAGTGAAGTCTCAATTTGGGTGTTTTCCCAATAACCTCTGAGTGCTCTTCACGTGTGCCCCCAGGGTTCATCCATGGATCTCCTTATCTTGCTACAATTTTTCCTTGGGTCCCTATAACAAATATCAGTAGCTCAGGCTTCTTCCTTCCCATTTCTCTTTAAAATGCATGGAATGCAGTGGAGGGCCATGGCCCACACACAAAAGCCACGAGTCTCAGGCCCTCTGCACTGACATAGGCTCTCATGGCCTTTCCTGTCTGTGATTTGCCTCCCTGTGCTCCTTGGTCCCACTGAGGGAGATCTGTGCTCTTTCTGGCCCAGGACACACTGCATATCCTTTAGCAATGTAAATATGTATAATAAACCACAACTGTCTCTCAATCAGAATGTAATCGTCATCATTTTCAATGAAAGTAAATCCCACCAGAGCAAAGACATTTGTGCTGTTCACATTTTATCCAGTATCCAGAAAAGCCTTTGGTACATAGTAGGCACTCATTAAATATTTATTAACTGAATGAACAAATGCTTATTCAGAAGGACCCAATGAGAAAGAAAATACAGAAATCACCTATCAGCTCCTTCCTCATTGTCCACTGAAATCAATTTAACAATAGTCAAATACAGAAAGGCCAACCACATAATTTAGCACAGTTGTTCTTTAGAGGGGCCATCCAGTCCATGTCAGACTCATAGTGACCCTATGTACAACAGATGAAACACTATTGTCAGTGCTTCTCTGCTGTTCATAGGGTTTTCAATGGCTGATTGTTTTTGGGAGTGGGATGCCAGGTCCTTCTCCCAAGCCTACAGCACCTGGGGTTCCCAGGTGGTCTCCCATCCAAGTACTAACCAGGTCTGGCCCTGCTTAGCTTCCAAGAGAAAGAGGGTAATAAGAATAATTGTTAGGTGGTGGTGATCTAAAATAGGGGTTAAACTATGAATATTCTCTGCAATCAGTACAGATGGCCACCTCTTTAGATTAGCTTTACATTGATTATTTTCACTTCAATATAAAAATTGCAATATTTTGGTACCAGAAGCACTTAAATTATAATCCAGGCTTTTGTAGAATTTACAAGGAGAGTTAGATGAGAAGGTTTCTGTAAGGTTTAATTGTCCTGTGATTGGAAAATGTTTAAAAAATAAGTTTAAGAGAATGACTTTCAAAGAGAACACATTCAGCTAGAATACGGTGTTCACAGTAACAATTTCCTTAGTGGCTTCTGTAAGTAATTCCGTGTCTGCATCTGCGTACTGGCCTAAGGTCAGGACATTTTCCTTCCCCCCTGGCCTTGATTCTCCATTATGTATGTGTTTTTTCCTTTCCCATGATCTTTTATCTTCTTTTAAAGGTGCTGCGTGCTCGCCCCCATTAAACCCACTTCCTGCGTAAAGTGGGGACCGAGAGGCTGCGGGAGGCCAGCACCTCCGCGCAGGCCTGGCGAGGGGCTGCCAGGTGATGAATGGATGCATGTGGAGCAAGGTAATAAAGCAGCACCCGAGTCATGTAATCTTCCATTAAAATGAAATGCATACCAGGCATGCGGCGTTCTGCGGCGTGTACCTTCTCCCATGCAAGATCATGAATAAAAGAGCGGCGTGTGCTGCTGACAGATGCCAGCATGCATAAAGGACACTTCCTATAAAGGCAAAGCTCCGGCTAACAGATGGACTAAAGATGTGAGATGCAGAAAGATTTACCAGTCTAAATAATTCAAGGGAATGTTGTATGGCAAGCTAGCGCGTTTCGGAGGGAGCCGGCAGAAGGTGCAGATGGAAAGGCAGGCCAAGCCTTTCCCATAAACCCATTAAGAACAGTGCTTGTCTGAGCGACAGTATGTCGCAGGAGGCCCAGGGAGAGGCCAGCAAATGAGAAATTTGCTTCTAGACTTTGTCCCACAAGGTCAAGAGCATATTAAATAGTGCAGGTTGCAGTGTTTAATGAGAATGGAAAGGGGGTGTTGTGCGCTTCATGGCTCATTCTCCTGCTCTCTTCAAAACTCCCCCATTTCTAAGCTTTTGTCTGGTGAGAATTAAAGTCATGGAAAATGAAGTCACCCAAAGACCTTGTAAGAAGTCTAACAAGGCTCAGTCTGTTAAGTTCTCAGTCAGACACAAATTCTAGGCCTGAAAGACAAGTGACACATGGATGTGGCAATGTTATTTTCTATATGGGTTTCTTGTTGTTGTTGTTGTTAGGTGCCATCAAGTCGGTGTCCGACTCATAGCGACCCTCATAGGGTTTTCAATGGCTGTTTCGGGATTGCCTTGGGAGTGGATTGCCAGGTCCTTCTCCCATTTTTGCGGTGCTGGGAATTGAACTCGGGACCTCAGGGACTGCAGCACAACGCTCTACCAACTGAGCTAAATCCCAGACCATGGGTTTCTTAGAAACACCTAATTGTACCCTCTCCCCTCAGGCCCTATGGATACTTGGTGTCTGTGCCTGCTCGTGAAATGTTCAGTCCTATATTATTATTGTACATTGCTAGGTTTTATTTCCATGTACTTCATCTGTCTTTCAGATCACAAAGTTTATAAAAAAACTTGAGAAGAAAACTCTCTATTGGTCCTGTCTGATCTTGGAAGCTGAACAGTGTCAAGCCTGGTTAGTCCTCAGCTGGGAGACTGTCTGGAAATACTGGGTGCTGTAGGCTTGGGAGAAGGACCTGGCAGCCTACTCCTGAAAGAGTCAGCCATCAAAAACTCTATGAATAGCAGAGAAGCACTGACATAGTGCTAGGCATGCCACAGTACCAGGGAGTATTTTCTCTGTTGTACATAGGGTCGCTATGAGTTGGACCCGACTCAATGGCACCTACAACAACTCACATAGTGGGCTTGCTCTGAGGAGGAACCTAGTCAATACTTCTTGATAATGAAACTCTTGCCCCTTGAAGGACTCCGCCCTCAGGTGCCTCCACACCCTACACATCTGTGCCCAAATGTGAGCAACCTAGGCAGGAGAAGCTGTGATAGGTAGCATGACAAAAATGCATGGCCGTGTCACAGCCTGCAGTGAAGAAGAGCTGGCTCAGCCCATCCAGCCCTGGAGAAGCTAGGCTACCACAGGCAAGCTGATGCTGTAAGTTCTCAATAGTAAAACAAATAATTGAGCAAAGTAATCTCCATGCTCTCTTTCAGCTCCAGTACTTAGCTATTTGGGGATAAAATAGAAGAATTCCAGGTAGACATTTCAGATAGTTCAGGCATTGTCTGGATCACAGGCCACACATGTCCACTGCAGCATGATCCATGGGTGATCACTAGCATGGTCCAAGGTCAGAGACCTAAACACCACGGAGTGAAAATAAGGTGATCTCCAAACTCAAGTGGGATAACTTGGCTCGCGTACACTTGTTCTAATTTTCTCGTTTCAGTTTGAACTTGCATATGAGCAGTTGATGGTTTGATCCACAATCAACACCTGGTCTTGTTCTGACTTTTGATATTGAGCTTTTCCATTATCTCTTTCTACAAATGTAGTCAATTTGGTTCCTGTATGTTCCATCTGGTGACTTTCATATGTATAGTTGCCATTTATGTTGGTGAAAAAATGTATTTGCAATGAAAAGTTCATTGGCGTGACAAAATTCTATCATGCAATGTCCAGCATTGTTTCTGTCACTAAGGCCATGTTTTCCAACTACTGAGCCTTTTCCTTTGTTTCCAACCTTTGCATTCCAGTCACCAGTAATTATCAGTACATCCTGATGGCATGCTTGATCTATTTCAGATTGCAGAACGTGGCAAAAATCTTCCCTATCTTCATTTGTAGCCTTACTGGTGGGTGCATGTATTTGAATAGCAGTCATATTAACTGGCCTTCCTTGTAGGTGTATGGCTATTATTCTATCACTGACAGCATTGTAGTTCAGGACGACTCTTGAGATGTCTTTTTTGATGATGAATGCAAATCTTCCCCATTTGTCTCTTGGGTGCCTTTCAACCTGGGGTGCTCATTTTCCAGCACTGTATCTGACAATATTTCTCTGCTATTCATAGGATTTTCCATGGCTAATTGTTTCAGGAGTGGAATGCCAGGTCCTTCTCCCTAATCTGTCTTAGTCTGGAGGCTCAGCTGAAACCTGTCCACCATGTGTGACCCTGCTGGTATCTGTAATACCAGTGCATAGTTTCAGCATCACAGCAACATGCAGGCCCCCACAGAACAGCAAACTGATAGACACATGGGTGTGTATGTTTATACATACACATATATAACTTACTTTAATTTAAAGCAAAAGACTTTTATTTGACTCTACTCTTTATTCAGATTTTCTCACCTCCTCTTATATGAATTGATATAGTAAAGTGGTAGATTTTGACAACTTTTTTAAAATAAAAAGTTGGTAATCCTGTGTATGCTCCCTGCACTCATCTACACAAAAATCTTTTCTTGCTATTATTTGTTTTTAACTTTCTTATTCATGAGATGTAAAAGTCTCAGAACTTCTAGTATAAGTCCGGAAAGAAGATAGGATTTCCCTTCTCTCCAATGAAGTAGTGCTGATGTTCACTCACAGTGGCGAGTCTACCAGAAAAGAACAAACAAAGCACAATCAACTGCAACAGCGAAAACATTGTTTTTATGAGCTTTTGTGGATGTAGTTTGCCAGTTACTGAAAGCCATATTTTTGAAAAGCCATTGTTGAGAATGAGTTCCCAGTTTTCCAGTTCCTTATTAATTCAAAGACTTTATTTTCTTTTTCTGTTTGATTTTTCACCTGGCAGGAACTATTTGACTCTCTTAATAATCTATAAACAATGGAGGAAAACAAGTTCAGAAGGGAGCTCTGGAATTGACTCTTCTTTTGTAGAGAAGTGTTCAAAATCATTTTTCACTTGTCCAGTTTGTTAATAAATGGCACCTCTCTTAGATTATATCAAAATCACTTGTTAGTCTACTCAACTTCTTTGCCATTTATTCCTTGAGTTCTTTCTCTGTTCAATACAATCGTGTGTGTGTGTGTGTTTGTGTGTGTGTATGTATGTGTGTGTACAGCAATAATCTGGGAAGATTATATTTTTCAGTTTTTCTCATGTTTTTTGAATTTTTTTTTTTTTTTTTTGGCAGTATGTGAGGTACAACGCAGAGCCTCCAACATGCTAGACAAGCTCCCTACCACTGAGCCTCACCCTAGCCCCTTTTCTATTCTTTGTTTTGGGACAGGCTCCTACTAAATTATGCATGCTGCCTCTGGCCTCAAACTCGTGATCCTCCTGCCTCAGCCTCCTAAGTACTGAATCATTTTTGACTATGACCAATTTGAAGTGTATTCCATTGGGGGCAAAGACACAATGTTTAGAGGTTTATGGTTAACGGCCATAGGAACCTTTTTTTTTTTTTTTTTTGGCATTGGAAATAACACAAATAACTTCCCCCATCTCTGGTGTGATGTCTCACTTTATTGGTGACCCACAGTGCAGGGCTTCACAGTGTTCCTTTGAGTTAATACACACTTGCTTATCACATCCTGCAAAGTAGTTCCTGCCAGCAACAATGTCCCATGGTCAATTTTTTAAACATCCTGACAGTTGAGTATTGCAGTAAGCTTTTATTCCAATATCACAGAATCCTTTACCAGCTCTCATTACCCAGTGCCTCAGTGAAGGCAGGAATGGCAGATATCAATCTCAGGCCAGCTGTTCGGGGTGAGAAGTGAGTGCACTATTCATTTTTTTTCTCTCAGAGTCCTCCCTGTTTGAGGTCATGAGGGCAGCTCCATTTAATAAATTACTAGAATTAGAACTCTGAGTGGGCTTGACTGAGTGGGCTCTGCAGAGCTCCATGTCTATGGAGGATGCTGGATGTTTGTCTAGCTTTTCCCCTACCCTCAGCAGCCAGCACCAAAACATTAGAAAAGAGCTGGTGTGTGCAATTAAGATACGTACAAGAGGTAACACCTGGCCCCATAGAGATTGCCTACATTTTAGTTAAGAATCTCACCAGGATTGTGGCACATTGGCCTTCATGAGTAAATGAGAAAATCACCAAGAGCAAAGCAACCAGCTATCTCAGGTAGGAATGCAGCTGGTACTACCTTGGGAACAGCAGCTTCTTTGTTCAGTTTTCTCTTGTTATGCTTTTAACAAATTACAAATGTCCTCTTCCAGTTTTCCATTCTAGATGTTTCCCATCTTGATTTCAAAACTAAATTTGTGAAGGTCTGTTACTTTAAAATATGATAGTAAAATTAAATAACAGTAATAAAATATTGTTTTATTTTCAACAAACTTATTAAAAGAAAATATGAATTTTTCTGAGGAAATTAAAACAAAAGAAATGCATTTTGAGATGTGATCTCCATTTTGAAGTTACCCAAAAGGACCCAACCCAATAATCTGTCTTCTAGGGCTACTTGTGTGCCAGTGCCCTCCACACACAACCAGATATTCTGTGTCTCACTCTTAAATATAAATAGATAATCCAGCTTACCAAATATTTGAGGAAAACACTTAACATGAAAGGTGGTTGTTGTTGTTGTTACGTGCCGTCGAGTCGAGTCCGACTCATAGCGACCCTATGTACAGCAGATCG
>VMDO01010844.1:0-37387 GCA_007922755.1 Pedetes capensis
TTTTATGTCATGCCACAACTCTTCTGGTCTCCTGTCATTTGTGTCTAATGCATTAAACCTATTTTTGAGGTGGTCTCTGAACTCAGGTGGGATATACTCAAGGTCATACCATGGCTCTCGTATACTTGTTCTAATTTTCTTCAGCTTCAGTTTGAACTTGCATATGAGTAGTTGATGGTCTGATCCACAGTCAGCACCTTGTCTAGTTTTGACATTTTGTACAGAGCTTTTCCATCGTCTCTTTGCACATATGTAGTCAATTTGATTTCTGTATATTCCGTCTGGTGAAGTCCATGTGTATAGCCTCCGTTTGTGATGTTGAAAAAACATTTGAAAATGATGACTGTAGTGGATACCAATTATTGCTTCCTCCACATTCATGTCATCTCTTCTATTATGAACAGTTTCCAAAGATTTTTGGAGATCCAAATAAAGTCAGTTTCATTGCATATGATGTAGAAGAGATTAAATATGTCATTTTATCCCACTAGATACCAATAATGGTTCAATGAACTTTTAGGACTATAGATGGAATTTTAACTCACAGGGGCTTTCTCTTGCCATTGTGAAATATTAAGCAGACATCATGAGGACAATTGTGCATCCATCTAACTACCTAGGGAAAGCCAGACTGAAAACCTATGGCCCTGTTTTGAGGATTTAGAGATCCATAAGACTCAGGATAGCACTCTTATCACACTGTGTTTGAGGTTCTCTTCTCTTCAGTTGAATGAGCCAATAAATTTCTTAATAGGTAAAGGTAGTCTGAGCCCAGTTTATGGTGACATCCAACTAAAAGTTGTCCTGTTCAATAATAGAGAAAGATTTGGCTATATAACATGTTGATGGTGGTTAAACCATTAGAAGACTTGAGATTGAATAAAAGAAAGTAAAAAGGATAGAAATACAAATGCAGAATGGTTCAACTTCTTGTACACTTCAGTGACAGACATAAACATGCTTTGAACAAGTTGTCTTTTTGTTTGTTTGTTTGTTTGTTTGTTTGCGGTACTTGGGGTTGAAATCAGTGCCTCCTGCTTGCATGTTTGCAAGTGCTGTGCCATTGAGCTGCATGCCAGACCCTTTTTATTTTCTTTCTTTTTTGAGACAGGGTTTGGCTAAATTATGCAGAATGCCTCTGGTCTTGAACTTGTGATCTTCCTGCCTCTGTCTCCTGACTCGCTGGGATTAAAGCGTGCACCACTGACTGCACCCTGCTGAACAAGTTGTTTTTCTAAACCACATTTTCTGTCTGGAGTTATCAATCAGACCCATGACTGAGAATATGATCAGTTGGACATTTAGAGGATTAAGAAAACTGAGTTTTAAAGCTATTGCTAAGAGTGCAAATCAGGAGTACACAGTGGAAGAGAAGAAAAGAAAATCTATTATAGATCTTACATTTTTGCTACTTATTTCTTTTGTAACATGTATTTATTTTAAGAATAATAAAGATGTTTAAAAGTGGCTTAACTTTACTATTAGGATTTAGAATATCTTCATTTTGTTTGAATACTGTGAAATTTTATTCAATAATACACATTTTTCTCCTAGGCGCGGTGGCACATACCTGTAATCCCAGCAGCTGGGGAGTTGGAGGCAGGAGGATTGCAAATTCAAGATCAGAGGCAGTCTGCATAACTTAGTAAGACCTTGTCTCAAAAGGTAAAAAAATGATCTGGGGTACAGCTCAGTGGTCCAGCACTTGCAAATCATGCAAGTGTGAGGCCCTGGGTTCAGACTGCAGTATAATAATAATAATAATAATAATAATAATTATTATTATTATTATTATTATTATTACACATTTTTCTAATAAAATATAAAACAAAATTTTGATGAGCAATTATGCATAGAATAAGAACCAAACTACGTAAACAAAAGATACTGATAGAGAAAATTCAGGAAGCATTCTTCCAATATACGTGCGGGACACTGTCTTTTATGTTTATGTGATGTGTGAATGTTTTTGAAAATATTGTTGATCATGAAATTATTTTTGTGATTGTGTGTTTCTCTCATAATATTGTAAATACATCATGCTGTTGTTGCTGGGTGCCATTGAGACAGATCTGACTCATAGTGACCATATCTATGTACAACAGAGTGAAGCACTACTCAGTCCTGTACCATGCATACAATCTTTTTATGTTTGAGCCCAATGTTGTAGCTACTATGTTTCTTCTCATTTTGAGTCATGCTACATCAGCAACTGGAGTTTGCAGAGGCTTTACTCCTTTCCTCTCATTAAGGTCCACTCTACTTTGAGGAGGCAACTCTTCCTCAGTCATGTCTTGAATACCTTCCAGCCTGTTGTTGTTGTTAGGTGCCGTCGAGGCGGTATCCGACTCATAGCGACCCTCACAGGGTTTTCAAATGGCTGACTGCTTTCGGGATTGCCTTGGGGGTGGATTGCCAAGTTCTTCTCCCATTTTTGTGGTGCTGGGAATTGAACTTGGGACCTCAGAGACTGCAGCGCAACACTCTACCAACTGAGCTAAATCCCAGCCCCACCTTCCAGCCTAGAGGGTTTATATTCTGGCATAGTATTTGACAGTGCTCCTTTCCTATTCACAGGGTTTTCAATGGCTAATTGCTTTGGGAATGGACTGCCAGGTCCTTCTGCCTAAGTCTGTCTTAGTCTGCAAACTCAGCTGAAACCTGTCCATCATGGGTGTCCCTGCTGATATCTAAAATACTGGTGGCATAGCTTTCGGCATTCTGTACTTAACAAAAGGACAAAATATTTCCTTCTTAATGGCTCCCACAGATTTTAGTTTTTAATTCCCTGTATGTAATTACTTCTAAATGTTGACTTAGTGACACAGTAACAATAAAAGCAAAGACCATATATTCCAGGTTAATTATCATTTTTAATAGTGCTTTTCCACAGGATTTTATGTAAAACCTACTAAAGTTGTCAAACGAAAATTTCCCTCAAAAGTGTTGTTTGGAGCACAGAGGAAATAATATGTATTTATTTCTGCATATAAAAATTATATTATTCAATTCATTAAAGTCATGAATACCAAAGATAACTTTCTTTAAATTCTTTAAATTAATCTTTAAAATAGATATTTACATTCTTTTAATTTAAAACTTAAAACAAGTAAGAAATTAATGATGCAGAGGCCTTAAAATATGACTGCAATTCAAGCTGAAGAAATTAAACTTTAAATATTAGGTTCAGTTTACAAACTTACACTTCCTGAAATATTTAAAACTGTATTTGTACATTAAATATATGAATTTTCACATGTAAATGATTATCAAGGAAGTTATTAATCAGCAAAAAATTACTAGAAACTAATTCTTATAAAAATACAGTTCTGCTAAGTATTAGGTTCTATTAAAATTACTATATTCTTTTATAACTTTCAAATAAAATCATGTCTAAAACTGTCTATGTCTTTATTGCAGTCAAAAGGCAAACTATTACATAATGATGAATATGGCAGACATTTCAAATGTCAGATAAATACAGATTGTAACAAAAATCAAAAATATTAAACTGGTATAAGAGGATTAATATCATGGGACTATTCTAAACCTATTTGGTTTCAGAAAGATCTTTATTTGCTAAGAAAAGAAAAGAGAGTTTTGTTTATTTTTTGTTTGCTTGGTTTTGTTTTCATTTCATGCCCATTAAAGTTATAGGTAATGTTCCAGTCTCAACTGGATTGCATTTTCCTAGTGTAAGGAATCAAAAACAGATCCATGTGCTAAATCCAGACTGCCACAAAAACTTACATTTTATTATTCACAAAATAATAATAGTTTTAAGTTTTTAAATGACTGGAGAAAAACAAGAGATACCTTACTGCACAAAAATCATAATAAACTCAAATTTTGACCTCCATAAATAAAGTTTTATTAGACTATTTGTCCTATATAGTCTGTTATTGAGTTAACTACAACAACAAAGTTGAGTAGTTGCCACAGAGACTATGTGGCCTGCAAAGGTGAATATATTTGTTATGTGGCTCTTTGCAGAAAGTATACTGATCCTTGCCCTCCTGAACATCAGTTTGAGTCATGATAGGAACCAGGGAGCTACAAACACCCTTCTTATTCTTCTTACCCAAAGGAAAAAAGGTTGAGTCCATTTTCCTTGTTCTTGAACAGATGGAGTTTGTTTTAAAACACTCTATGAGTTATTGACCAATATCTTTCCATTTTTAGAAGCCCAACTTGGATTTAAAAGAAGCTGAAGTATCCATCTAAATACTTCCACACCTACATACAAATGATGTATTATACTGCTTGAATCTCATATCTGCCACAGCCACTTCTGAGTAGAATTAGTGCCCTTATGAAGGAGGCCTCAGGGAGCTGATTTGCTCCTCCCCTTGGGTTATGGTTTGAATCTAAAACATCCCTCAAAGACCATGTGCTTGATGGTATGGTCCTCAGGTGTGGCACTGTCCTGGAAGGCTATGAAACCTAGAATGAACCAAGCCTGTAATGATAAACATCTGTCCTGCAATGTGGCAGCATTGGGGTGTTGCAGGTAAATAATTTCTGGTTCTTGATCCCTTGTTAAAAATAATTTAACAAGGAATGGCAGTGAAGTGATAGTCAAGAGTCAATTTGTAATGTAGAATGAGGAGTGATTTTCTTAATAAAGGCAGGAAGGAGATGCTCTTAGACAAACCACTCAGTGGGCTGCTCAAGAAACAGTCATTAGCCTAATGGCTGATGGGGAGTTTTTTATAGTTGGTTCCTTGTGCACTTCGGATTCTAGATAACATTAGAGTCTGACTGGTGTAGAACTGGCTTGTTGTAGTTTCTTTGTTTTATATCAGTAGGGTATGAATTTCCTTATGGCCTGATCATGTAACTCTTTTGTCAGGATTCCTCCTGGCTAATGATAAACTTACTGGAATTGGTTCTAGGTCCTTTTGTTCCTTTGGGGGCCCATTCTTCCCTGCCAATGATGTCTGAATGCTATCTAGTGGGTAGAGGGCACAGAAAAAAAAAATAAAACTTAAAGGTAGGCTCTTGAATATAATGTCCACAGAGGGTAGAATATGTGTGTGTGTTAGTGCATTTAGGCCACCATAACAAAATTCCACAGGCTGGGTGGCTGAAAAACATATTTTCTCACATTTCCATAGGGTAGAACTCCAAGATCAATGGGCCTTTTTAAAACAGCTAAATATTACTGAGAATTTTACATGGGATGAGATTGAAACAGCCATGCTAAGTATGAGAATATCATTAAAAGTATTAATTGAAAAGATTCTCAAATTAAAACAGAATAAGAATTAAACATATTCCTCCAGATTCCAAGCAAAGGTAAGAGAATTTTTTTATTTCTTATCTTCAAACTACCCAGTGACTACATACAGCAAGTGATACTTGACTCCCAACCACCATCTTGATGAGGACTTATTGGATAGGCAAACAATTCATAGCAACCATAAAAGATGATACTTTATGTTCATAGCTTAATGAAAAATGCTTCAAAACAAGTCTCAAAAGATCTCGGTGACACACAGTATCTTAATGGTCTGATAAAAAATTAATTATTTATAAAAAGAGACAAAAAAGTCTACATGTTAAACATTGTATTATTTAAAAATATATAAGATGTACAAATCAGTGATGACTTCTACACATTGAAGCTATCAGAAAAATATGACCTTTAACAAGGGAAAATTCATACAAAAGAAACATGTGTAGGCATCACAGTGACTTTGGAAGTTTTGGTGGGCTGGGATTTATATCAGTTGGTAGAGTGCCACTCTGCAGTCTCTGAGGTCCATGTTTCAATTCCCAGCACCATAAAAATGGGAGGACATGGCAATCCCCTCCTGAGGCAATCCCAAAACAATCAGCCACTGAGAGCCCTGTGAGGGTTGCTATGAGTCAGACACAACTCAAAGGAGCCTAGCAACAACAACAACATGGGAGTTTTAGGCAAGTATTTTGAAACAAATTCTATAAATATTTTCAAGTATTTTTAAAAATGTACATTTTGAGGATAATACTTGAATTAGTAAAAAATGGGAATTTCTAGAAATGAAAAATATAATATCAATGTTGTTGTTGTTAGGTGCCATCAAGTTGGTATCCGACTTATAGCGACCCTCTTAGGGTTTTCAATGGCTGACTGTTTCGGGATTGCCTTGGGAGTGGATTGCCAGGTCCTTCTCCCATTTTTGCAGTGCTGGGAATTGAACTCGGGACCTCAGAGACTACAGCGCAGTGCTCTACCAAATGAGCTAGAGCCCAGCCCTATAATATCAATATTTTCACAAAATCTGTTGGTTTTAGAAGTATATTAGACACAGAAGCAGAAGATATAAGTAAACATGAAGACATAGAAGGCAAACTATAAACTATACATAGGCATTTGATTGTGTGGATCATAACAAACTATTGATTATACTGCAAAGAATGGGAATACCAGAGCACTGGATTGTGCTAATGAGGAATCTGTACATAGACCAAGAGGAAGTCATTTGAACAGAACAAGGAAATACTACTTAGTCTAAAGCTAAGAAAAGTGTGTGTCAGGGCTGTATTCTTTCACCATATATCTTCAGTTTCTAGGGTGAGCAAATGATCTGAGAAGCTGGACTTTATGAAGAAGAACATAGCATCAGGATTGGAGGAGGACTCATTAACAAACTGCATTATGCAGATGACACAACTCTGCTTGCTGAAAGTGAAGGAGATTTAAAACATTTACTGATGAAGATCAAAGAACATACCATCAGTATGGATTGGAACTAAATATAAACAAAAATCCTTAAAACCTCATGATAAATAGAGAAAAGTTTGAGGTTATCCACAATTTTGCTTTACTTAGTTGTACAATCAACACCTGTGGAAGCAGTAGTCAAGCACTCAAAAGATGCATTGCTTTGGGAAAAGCTGTGGCAAAACATCTCTTTAAATTATTGAAAAGTGAAAATATCACATTGAAGAAGAAGGTGCGCCTGACTCATTCCATGGTATTTTCAGTCGCATCATATGGTTTTGAAAGCTGGACACAGAGCAAGGAAGACAGGAGAAGAACTGATGCTTTTGAATTATGGTGGTGGAGAGGAATATTAAATAAGACATGGACTGCCAAAAGAACCAACACATCTGTCCTAGAAGAAGTGCCACCAGAGTGTTCCTTAAAGCAAGGGTGGCTAGACTGCCTCACATATTTTGGACATATAGTCAGGAGGGACCATCCTCTGGAGAAGTGCATCATGTTTGGGAGAGTGGCAGGTCCATGAAAAATAGGAAACCCTCAACTAGGTCAATTGACACAGTGTCTGCAACAATGGGCTTAAACATAAATAAGATTGTGTGTCTGGCACAGAATTGGGGTGTATTTCTACTGCACATAGGATCGCTATGAGTCAGACTCAACTCTACAGCACCTAACAACAACAGTAGCAGAATTTTTTAAAGTATTAGAAAATGAAATATAGCAATATATAAAATGCAAAATGAGGGAAGATACAAAGAGCTTATATCAGCATTCAGTCTTAGAATTAAAGCAGTATTGTTCAAGCAATGTTGTTTACCATATTAAGTTGTTGTTGTTGTTGTTAGGTGCCGTCAGGTCTGTATCCAACTCATAGCAACCCTCATAGGGTTTTCAATGGCTGACTGTTCGGGACTGCCTTGGGAGTGGATTGCCAGGCACTTCTCCCATTTTTGCGGTGCTGGGAATTGAACTCCGGACCTCAGAGCCTGCAGCTCAATGCTCTACCCACTGAGCTAAATCCCATATATATAACATATAATATAATATATTATATATAACATAGTACCATATAATAAGAAAAACAGTAAAGCATCATTTCTATAGATGAACCATAAAGGAAATCTGACAAAATTAAATATCTAGCATAAAAATTTCTAGCAATTATGAAACATCTATACTTAATATCATAGTTAGCATTTACATGTAAAAAAGGTGATTTTCTGAGACTGCAACAAGACAAACATTTTTCTTCCACCATTTCAATGTAAGTTCTAGCGAGTGTGTAAGGAAGGAAAAAGAGACAACTGTCATACTAATTGGAAAGAGTGAAGCAATATAATCTCCATATTGATTGTGCATAGGAAACCTACAGAAAAGTAAATATTACTGTATGAAATTAATAAAATCACAAAACACAAAAAACACTATACAAAAATTTGTATGCAAATTTTAATTTTATTTCAAATTATTACTCAGGAGTTGGAAAATAATAAAGTAATAAAAACAGTGTTTATAAACACTCTATGATAGTTTCAAAACCATTAAATACTCTGGGATAAATTTACCAAACTGGGTAAAAAATTTTGGACATGCTCCCTTTGTTACACATTTCCATCTGTTGAGACATAAAAACTTGTGCTCATTCAAAAGTTTACCTGTGTGTATTTTTTCATTCCCAAGAAGGCCTCTTTGTTCAGTATTTAGTCATGATTTATTTATAGAACTTTGCAAACCATTCAACATGAATTTCTGGAATTTTGCCAGGATAGGCTTATCCTGTATTTTATTGTTCTTGTAAAATTTTCAGTTGCTAAAACATGGCCTGTCAAGGGAAATCATTACAAACATTCTTTCCTTCATTGGTCTTTGGTAAGCTTCTCTGCCTTACAGCATCTGGCTAGTGCTATTATTTTTATTGAAAGTAAACACACTATAATGGATCCACAAACCCATGAATTGACAGTTTATCTCTGGAGTATAATGTTGTCAATAGTATATACCGTAGGGAAGTATTTTAAATTATTTATTGTAAACTTAAAGTGAAATAAGTGAAACTATGTTTTCTATTAACTTTTTTATTATCCTTAAATGCCAACAGAAAACAAGATTTTGAAAAATAAAACAGGGAACTGCTGACAACATTTAACCTTCAGGCATGCTAAGAATAATTTTCTGTAGAGCATTTTCCAGTCATTGATCACATTCTGTATTAAAATTAATAAGTCCATTCTAGCTATTGCTTTTTCTAAAGAATCCATTTTGTAAGAAGGTACAATTTCATTTTAATTTTCTATTCTTCAATGGATTTATTCCCATTATTGTCCATTATTCATCTTATTTGTATTGCCAAATTTTTTGAGTGAGTCTTGTGCAGATGACATAAAACTATTTAGCCAGGAATAATCAATACAAATAATAGTCCTTTGAGGACAACAAAATAAAATTTATCTCATCTTTATTTTAGGGAGGTCATGGTATTTGTATTTTATTTCATCTTCTTTAAGGCACATAGGCCTGGAATTAGATAGTTATTCTATTTTTATCTGTGGGATATTAAGACATCTATTTCATCCTTTTATTTTTCAGAACTTGGGGTTTCAACCCAAAACTTCATATATACATTGCAAGTACTCTACCACTGAGCTGTACCCACAGCCCACTTTTTATTTTTTATTTTGAGTCAGTGGCTATGGGTACTCATAATTTTGATTGTACTCACATATTGCCAAACCCTCATCCATGCATTTACAAGTCACTAATAAAATGGAATTACTTTTGTATCTATTTATTGCATTCATTACACTTCATTTATTAAGACTCTTGCTCTCACACTATGATCAAATTTCC
This sequence comes from Pedetes capensis, assembly GCA_007922755.1. Taxonomy (NCBI): domain Eukaryota; kingdom Metazoa; phylum Chordata; class Mammalia; order Rodentia; family Pedetidae; genus Pedetes; species Pedetes capensis. Next base: position 9,560 of record VMDO01010844.1, read on the forward strand.
AGCTTCTCATGATGGATGACTTCAACTAAGTCTCTTAAATATAATGACTTTTATTTTACTACTATTATCTCATTCCCATATCTCAAAAATGCTGAACATGAGAATTATTTTAACTGATTCTCTTCATTTCAAAGAAAACATTGCTGGTCAAAGGATCTTTTCTGACTTACATACACATAATACTTATATTACAAACATGCAAACTAAACATCTTAGCATATGGTATTATAGGAAAGGGGATCTGATATTATTGAACAAATCAAAGACATTGCAGAAATCTAACATAGAGGTTGTCATATAAATTTGGCAGTGATAAGGTATTTAAGCTCAACCAACAACTTTTACTTTCATTTTTCTTCCAATTTATTGGGAAAACAAATATTTTTATGGTGAGCTTTCAATTCCCATATGGCTTTACAGAAAAATGATTCTCTGTGTTATTCAATGGTGAAACAAGCTCTTCATTTGCACAATACATTGACTAGTAATACTTTCAGCTCAAATGACAGAAAAAATAATTTTAATCAATTAGAGGTTCACACGTAATAAGGGAAATGGTGTTAGAAAGCTGCATTGGCACAAGACTATTTACCCACTCCAAGATAAGAAATGGGGATTTACCCAAGAGACAAACACAAAATAGTTACCAAGAGTTATCATCTCATTTTTATAAGTGGTACAATTGTATTTAAAGAACATTGCTAAAATGATTATTGTAACCTATTTCCTTGAGATGAAAATATAATTTTTGTTTATTTGTCTGTTTTGCAGTACTGAGAGATTGAACCCAGGGCCTCATGCATGCTTTGTAAGATCTCTACCACTGAGCTACACTCTCGATCCTTTTTCACTTTTTATTTTGAGTTAGGATCTTGGTAAATTGCATAGGCTGCCTCTGGCCTTAAACTTAAAATCTTCCCTCAGCCTCTTGAGTTGCTTGATAGCCCATTGTATATTCAATATGCATCTCCAGCACCATAATTCAAAAGCATCAATTCTTTTTTTTGTAGGGAGAAATTGGGAGGAAATTGGTAAAACCCCCAAAACAGGGAAAACAGCTAAATCTAGGGAAAATGAAAGTAACTTGGCTGGATGTTTTTACAAAACTCTTCACAAACCCCTGAACCTGATAGGACAATTGAACTCAAAACTGATTGACTCAGGCCATTCCATGAGCGAACTATATAAGGAGCTGCACTGCGACAGCTCTATCCGACCACTGACAAAGAAAGACCCTGTTCTTGCCCGACCACTCATGAGGAAACAGCATTCCGCTCTCTTATCCAGACGTTCGGTGAGGAAAGAACACTCTCTGGCCTCAACCATCAACAAGGAAAGAACCCACTCTCCATCTGATCACCGATGAAGCAAGAACTGTCTCCTCATGACCACAGAGACCACCAACACAGGTGTTTGACCCTGGAAGGCAAAAGCACCCTAGGCTTTTCCTTTCTCCCATCTCTGCTGGCATCCCCAGGGCTGCAGGAGTCCACGCCCCTCACCCAAGGGTCCCTAGTGAATTGTGTTTAGTATCTGTGTGTGCAGTGGTGCCACCTGTTGGAACATCCAGGCCAGACCAGGAGACGTGCACCCCACATTTTTTGTCTATTTTATTCAATGTCCAGCTTTCACACCCGTATGATATGACTGAAAATAAAATGGTGTGAATTGGGAGCACCTTCATCTTCAATATGACAGATTTATTTCCAACCTTTTAGAGAGGCCTTTTGTAACAGTTTTGCCCACTGCAATGTGTCTTGTAATTCCTTGACTGCTGATTCCATGGGTGTTGATTGTAGAACCAAGGAAAGCAAAATCTTGGACAAACTCAAACTTTTCTCTATTTATCATGAAAGTTGTAAAGATTTCTGTTTTGTTTATGTTGAAGTGCAATCCATACTGAAGGCTGTGTCTTTGATCTTCATCAGTAAATGTCTGTATCCATACAACCTGAATCCTAACCTGCCTGATCTCAGAAGCTAAGCAGGGTTGGCCTGGTTAGTCCTTGGATGGGAGACCAATTGGGAATACCACATGCTGCAGGGTAAGAAGAAGGACCCGTTAATCCACTTCCCAAACGATTTGCCATTGAAAACTCTATGAATAACAGAGATCCTCTGACAATATAGCCAGGCATGGTACAGTATCTGGGAGTGTTTCATTCTGTTGTAGGTTGCTACAAGTTGGATCTGACTCCTGACTTAACGGTACCTCTTAAATTTAGACCAAACTTCTTGGTGTCAGGTTTGGCTCTTTAGTTTCTTACAGAAATCACATGAAATCCTGACTCTAACTTCAAAATAGATCCAAAATTTAAATATTATTCAAAAATCAATGGAGTGATGCTTAGGGAAGATGGTTAAATGGTTTTTGTATTGAGTTTCAATAAGCATGTAGGATTTCTACAGAAGATGCAAGATAAATGATATTTGTGATGATTTGATAAAATTTAGTGGTTTTTTTATTGTTGTTAACCTTTTTAGATCAGTTTATACAGTTGTGGTATATCACTATTTTCCTACAGAGGTCTCTCACACAAAATTACTGCAGTCTGGTTTTCTTCCTGTTTGCTTGTTTGTAATTAAATGACTTACATTTTGAGTCACAACCCCAATGTAATTTGAGAGTGACAACTGCCATTCCAAAAAGCATGGGGATCTGTTGTCTTTCTTGCAATCAGGTGAGCAGGTGCTACCACTTTCCACTCTCGTCAACTTGCTAGCACAAGCAGAAATGTGTGCTTTCCACATGGCCAGACTCTAGGTCTCTAGGTTAAAAATTTGAGGCCATTTACTCTCTTTTACTTCTTCTTTCATTTAATGGATTCCAAGTTCCAATGTGTCTGGTCTGGAGGAAGGAGGACACAAGGAGTTTACAATACGTGCCATTACTATCTCATTGATAGCTGTGTACTACTTTTATGAGTCTTTCTACCATTACATAGGTTCTTGTTTTGTTTCCTTATTGAGTTTTGATTTATTTTCCTTTTTCAAGTTGTTACCTTCCAGGTCTGTCCAAGAAATAATAATAATAAAATTCTTTTAATGATATCCCTTAATACTTTCATCATCTTTTCAAGAAAATTTTATCATGACTCTCAGCCTGTGGCATCAAATTAAACCATACTATTATGGATTTTAAAATTAGATTCCTATAATGATTCCCTGCAAACATACTGGATCTAATATTAAATCTTTATAATTAGCAACTATAGTTTTGAATCCTCATCAAGCTAGTTATAATCTGCAATATACCACTCTTCTAATTGTACTAGAGACCCTGTGTCATCCATTTAACCTAATAATGTTGTCTTTTGCATATTACTCCCCTACAGATTAAAATTACTTGTTTAGAAACACAGTCATTAAGTTAATAAAATTGAGTAAGCATTGCCTGTAAACTCAAGCAAGTGGTAACTTTGTAAAATATGTACTTTAGGAGGAAAAATTTTCAGATAATAAATTCTATAATATTTTTAATTCCTCTATATTTCCTTTTTTCCTCCTCCAATTTTAGCAGGCAGATAGGTTCATATTCACTGTGTTTGAATATTCTGGAAGTATTGCAGAAAAAAATCTTTTTAAAAATAAAATACATCTATTTATTGTCTTTGTTTCTAAATTTCGAATTTATACTTGAAGAGGGGAAGTAGAAGCAGAGAAGAGGAAGAGGGGGAAAATGACATTAGTAGCATTTATTTATTTATTTATTTACTCTCATTATCTCTTTGGGTCAGACTTACATTTTCAAGGTCCCTGCCCTAAAAGGACATGTTGCATTTACTGAAGTTCCTTCTTTAAGGAAATGTCTAGTGATTGCTCACAGGGAATCTTTCTTTATCTGTTTTCTATAATTTCTTACTTGGTAGGCCTTATGTGCTGCCTTGATTATACTCCAAGATTCTGAATCCAATTGGTGTTTGACTTTTCAACACTTTCTCTTTTTGAGGGTAAAATATACTTAGAGATTTGGGTACAAAATCTTTAAAAAATGTAAGAAAATATCAATGGACCTAGAGTTAAATTGCCATGAATTTATTCTTCAATTTGTAGTAAAAGAACAATTCTCTAGACTTAAAAATATATATTTGACAAAATATTAAAATCAATATCAAAGTAAAATTTTGAGCCAATTTCATAGACCCCCTCATATTCATGTATTTCCTTAGACAGCCTACCATTTCTTTATAGCTTTATGCTTTTACTGCCTTATAAGTAACATTAGTTTAATCAGTAGTTTCTTCCTTTTTTCTTCAACACTCATCTTAGGTGTTGCTGCATTCTTTGGAGATTGGCTTATTCCATTCATTTTTCTTCCTAGTATTTCCAAAGCAACACTTTTTTATAGCACAATTTTTACCTTGATTTGACTAAAAATGTAGCTTTGAGTAAAAATGTATGTCTTAATAAGACTTGATGCTATATACAAGTTGTTATAAATTGTTGTTGTTGTTGTTAGGTGTCATGGAGTTAGGTCCAGCTCATTGTATTCCTATGTACAACAGTATGAAATACTCCCCAAAACTGTGCTATATCAGGCTTTATGTCAGTGCTTCTCTGATATTCATAGGGTTTTCCATGGGCTGGTGGCTTTGGAATTGTTTCAGGAGTGGGCTGCCAGGACCTTTTCTTGTTTTGGCAGTACCAGTGATTGAACCCAGTGCCTCAGAATATGCAGAGCAAACATTCCATCAACTGAGCTAAATCCCAACCTGCAAATTATAAGTCAAAGTCATTTTTATACAAAGTATCACAAACTCATACAAGTAGTGATCAAACAAAAATCACTTCCTAAGTTGTTGAATAAGTGTTGTTGTTGTTAAATGCCATGAAATCAGGTTCTACTCATAGTGACCCTATGTACAACAGAACAAAATGCTCCCCAATTCTATGCAAGGATATTATCTTTTTTATGTTTAAGCCCATTGTTGCAGGCATTATCAATACATCTGGTTGAGGGTTTTCCTTTTTTTGTTGTTGACCTGCCACTCTCTCAAACATCATGTCCTTCTCCAGGGGTTGGTCCCTCCAAAATATGTAAGAGGAAGTCTAGCCATCCTTGCTTCAAAGCAGCGTTGTGGTTGTACTTCTAGGACAGATGTATTGATTCTTTTGGCAGTCCATGCTATATTCAATATTCATCTCCAGAAACATAATTCAAAAGCATCAATTTTTCTGTCTCCCTTATTTAATGTCAAGCTTTCACTACCATAGGGTATGACTCAAAATACCATTGCATAAGTCAGGTGCACCTTGGTCTTCAATGTGACATCTTTACTTTTCAACACTTTAAAGAGATCTTTTGCGACAGCTTTTTCCAATGCAATGTGTCTTTTAGTTTCTTGACTGCTGCTTCTGCAGGTGTTGATTACAGAACCAAGTAAAACAATACTTGGACAACCTCAATCTTTTCTCCATTTATCAAGAAGTTGCTTACTGATGCAGTTTTAAGGATTTTTATTTTGTTGATGTTGTGGTGCAATCCATACTCCAGGCTCTGTTCTTTGATCTTCATTAGTAAATATTTCAAATCTCCTTCACTTTCAGCAATCAGAGTTGTGTTATCTGCATAACACAGGTTGTTAGGAGTTCTCCTTTCATCATGAAGGCAGATTCTTTGTAAAATCCAGCTTCTTGGATTATGTGCTCAGCATAGTTTGAAGATGTACAGTGAAAGGATACAGCTCTGATGCACACCTTTCTTGACTTTAAACCAGGTAGTATTTCCTTATTCTCTTCGAAGGACTGCCTTCTCATCCATGTACAGATTCCCCATGAGTACAATTAAGTGCTCTGGCATTCCCATTCTTTGTGATGGTATCCATAATTTATTATGATCCACAGAGTCAAATGCCTCTGCATAGTCAATAAATGATAGAAATTTTCTGATATTCTTAGCTTTTAGCAAATATCTACCTGACATCGGCAATAATATCCCTAGTTCCATGTCTTCTGAATCTGGCTTGATTTTCTGAGAGTTCCATGTCTATACACTGCTGTAGTCACTTTTGAATGATCTTTAAGAAAATTTTACCTGTGTGAAATATTAATGATATCATTTGATAATTTCCACATTCAGCTGCATTGCCTTTCTTGGGAACAGGTACAAATACGGATCTCTTCCAGTCAGTTGGCCAGGTAGCTGTTTCTAAATCTCTTGGCATAAACAGGTGAGCACCTCCAGTCCTGCATCTGTTTGTTGAAATATGTTTAATGGTATTCCATCAATTCCTAGAGCCTTGTGTTTCACCAATTCCCTCAAGGCAGCTTCTACTTCAACAGTCAATACCACTGGTTCCTGATAATATGCAACCTCTTAAAATGGTGGATCATTCATCAATTCTTCTTGGTATAATAACTCGGCATATTTCTTTCATTTTCTTTTGATATTTCCTGTGTCATTTAATATTTCTTCTGTCGAATCCTTCATTATTGCCATATGAGGCTTGAATTTTTTTCTTTAATTCCTTAACCTCAAGAAAAGCAGAGCATGTTCTTCCTTTTGGTTTTCTTTCTGTATCTCTTTTACATATCATTATAGTATTTGGTTTTGTCTTTTTGGGTTGCCCTTTGTAATCCTCTATTCAGTTCCTTGATTACTTCAGTCTTCATTTTACTTTAGCCACTTGATGTTCAAGGACAAATTTCAGAGTCTCTTTTGTCTTTACTTTTTTTTCCTATCTGTCTTTTTTTTGTGTGTGTGTATGTGGTATTTGGAGTTTGAACCTAGAGCCTCATGCTTGCCTGCTTTGCAAGTGCTGTACCACTGAGCTGTATCTCCCGCAATTTTTTTTTTTTTTTTTACTTTTTATATTGAGAAAGGTTCTTGCTAATTACACAGACAGCCTCTGGTCTAGAATTTCTATCTTCCTGCCTCTACTGTCTCCTGAGTTGCTGGGATTAAAGGAGTAAGTCATTAAGCCCAGCTTTTCCTTGTCTTTTCCACAACCTTTTGCTTTCCTCATGAATGATGTCTTTGGTGTCATGACACAACTTCTCTGGTTTTCTATCAGTATCTAATGCATCAAACCTATTCTTGAGATGGTCTCTGAACTCAGGTGGGATATATTCAAGACTATACCTTGGCTCTCATACATTTGTTCTATTTTCCTCAGTTTCACTTTGAACCTACATATGAGCAGTTGATGGTCTGATCCACAACTGAGACCTGGTCTTTTTCTTACTTTTGGATTAAGTTTTTCCATCATCTCTTTCCACAAATGTAATCAATTTCATTTGTATATTCCATCTCATGAACTCCATGTGTATAATCACTGTTTATGTTGGTGAAGAAATGTATTTGCATTGAAAGGTCATTGGTCTGACAAAATTCTATCATGTGATCTTGAACATTGTTTCTGTCACCAAAGCCATATTTTCCTACTACTGAGCCTTCTTCTTTGTTTACAACTTTTCATTCTATTCACCAGTAATTATCAGTACATCCTGATTGCATGCTTGATCTATTTCAGTTTGCAGATGATTGTAAGAATATTCCTTATCTTCATTTGTAGCCTTAGGGGGGTGTAAATTTGAATAATTGTTATATTAACTGGCCTTCCTTGTAGGAATATGGATATTATTCTATCACTGACAGCACTGTACTTCAGGACAGATCTTGAGATGTCCTTTTTAACAAGTACAACCCTATTTTTCTGTAATCTGTCATTCCTGGACTAGTGAACCATATGATTATCTGATTCAAAATGGCCCATTCCAAACCATTTTAGCTCACTGATTCCTAGCTCACAGTCTATGTTTACGTACTCCATTTCCCTTTTGATCATTTCTAATTTTCCTAGATTCATACTACCTACATTCCACATTACAATTATTAATGGTTGTCTATAGTTATTCCTCCTCATTTTGAGTTGTACCACATCAGCAAATGGGGATCCCTGGCACATTACTCCAGTGCCATCTTTAAGGTCGACTCTCCTTTGAGGAGACAACTCTTTACCAGTTATCTTTTGAGTGCTTTCAAACCTGAGGGGCTCCATTTCCAGCACTATACCTGACCATGTTTCTCTGCTATTCATAGGGTTTTCAATGGGTCATTGTTTTGGCAGTTGGTTGCCATATCCTTCTTCTGTCCTTGGCTGGAAGCTCAGGTGAAACTTGTCCACCATGGGTGACCCTGCTGGTATCTTTAACATCGATAGCATAGCTTTGAGCATCACAGCAACATGCACACCTCCACAGGGTGGCAACCTGGCAGGCATGTGGGGATGAATAAATGTTCACATTAATTTTTCTCCTGCAGTTGTGATTTCACTCTATCTTTTGGTGGAAAACACAAAAACATCTTTCTTCTTCCACTTCATTGATATATATGTGGAAAATAAACTCAGTCAAACTCAGTCATATTTGGATTATAGGGTCAGTATTGGTTAGACATTGTCTTGAAGGCACCTCACAACAACAACATGTACCAAGAATTAGGGCAATACACAAAGCCCCATATCATAGCAGATAAAAGTATGGATTCTGGAGCTATATTTTCAAGATGGGACCCCAGGAGCTCTCATAGTGCTGTAATTATGGGGAAGTAACTTGCTCATTTTCTCATCTGTAATAGGGATAGAAAACAATACTACTTCATGTGGTTCTGAGGATTGAATAAATTAGTACATGTAAAGAACACTGTGTTGCAAGGAATGAGCTCAAGATTTGAGCTATCTGTTAATTTTGTTTTTAATATTAATTCAGCAACTACCAACAGGGTTTTGTTTGTGTACCAAGCTTCGCTATATCCAACAGTTCACAAACTAAATAACTGATCTCTTCAAAACCTATTTTTATTCAAATTTTTCATAATCTGTACTTTAAAATAAAGCTTCATGTAGTACTTTCTGTAAAAATTAATGCAAAATTCTTTACCTTCTTTATTTCTTTAGCTTTTGGCCATTCCTTATAAATCTACAAATTGTGAAAACATAAGATTTTCTGTAATTTATTTTGGCAGCAAAACTGGTCTGACCTGTGGCTATTTAGATGCCTCATTCTTCTCATATTTGTGAATGTTCATCTGTTTCATTGAAGAAATATCATATTGTGTTTGATTAAGGGCAACTGCTGCATATACTGCTAAAGTACAATGTGATATTCACAATAGGTTCAATTTAGATTTCTAAAATCATTTCTTTAAAAAAAATCTGTGAATATGTTTTCTTCAGGACTTTTGATACGGAATAATAGAGGTGCATTTGAATTTACTGAGCAATTATTTTTGCCAGTCTAGAAATAAAATGAGAAAAAGAGTATCCAGTATAGTAGCAGAGAAAAATATAAAGTAAAATAAAGTATCTATAGATTGTGACAGGTATCAGAGGTAGAAAATGATAGCTGTGGGTACTTTCAATAGAGATGTCAGAGAAGAACACACAGTAAGCAAGAACTGAATGTATTATATTAATAAGAAATATTTTGTATGTTGAATTTATTTAATAAGAAAATTGATACAAAATTTAAGTGAAAAGAATATGTGCAATTGTACTTAGCCAAGTGATGCCATATGAAGTTTTACTTCCATAGTAAATGTCATTTCAAAAGAGGTTATGGTAATGGTCACCCAGAGGTCTTGTACATCCAAGTTCATAAATATCCAGATGTATATAAAAATGTAAAACCTGAAACTTTAGGTCAGTTTATAAGCCCAATAAAACTCACTAAGCCAGTAGTTATTTAAATATAGAAAACAATTGTATTAGGTGTAAATAAATAGACAAGATCTATTACATTGATCAGTTTATGACATTGTAAGGCTAAAGAACATTTCTTTTCTTATTATTGCAAGGTTCCATGTGATAATTTACATCATTCATGTCATTACATCTGTTTGTTGTTGTTCTTGTTAGGTGCTGTCCAGTTAAGTCCTACTCATACTGACCCTATGTATAGCAGATCAAAATACTTCCCAATTCTGTGCTCGGCACAGGATCTTATTTATGTTTCAGCCCATTGTTGCAGACACTCTGTCAATCCATCTGGTGGAGGATTTTCCTCTTTTGTGTTAACCTGCTACTCTCCCAAACATGATGTCTTTCTCCAGGGATTGATCTCTCCTTAATACATGCCTGAAATATGCAAGAAGCAGTCTGACCATTCTTGCTTCCAAGGAGCACTCTGGTTGCACTTCTTCTAGGACAGATCTGTTGGTTCTTTTGGCAGTCCATGGTATATTCAATAGACGTCTCAAGCACCATAATTCAAAAGCATCAATTCTTTTCCTTTCTCCCTTGTTCAATGTCCAGTTTTCATAACCTTATGATGTGACTGAAAATACGATGGCATGAGTCAGATGCACTTTTGTCTTGTACAACCTCAATCTTTTCTCCATTTATTGTGGAGTTGCGTGCTGACCCAGTTGTAAGGATTTTTGTTTTGTTGATGTTTAGTTGCAACCCATATTGAAGGCTATTTTCTTTGATCTTCATCAGTAAATGTTTTAAATCCTCTTCTCTTTCAGCAAGCAGAGTTGTGTCATCTGCATAATACAGGTTGTTAATGAGTCTTCCTCCAACCCTGATGCTGCATTCTTCCTCATAAAGTCCAGCTTCTCAGATTATTTGCTCAGCATATAAATTGAAGAGATAGGGTAAAAGTGTACATCCCTGATGCCCACCTTTCTCAACTTCAAACCAGGCAGTGTTTCCTTGTTCTATTTAAACAACTATTGCCTGGTTCAATCTAGTTCAAATGCTACTGCATTCCATTAGTGTAGTGGTTTAGAATGAAGTGCTAATAATTATGGTCACACATTTGGTCCCAGGTTAATGTAGGAGGCCACATTGAAACCCTTCATAAAAAATGTCTTCATTGCAAGATTTTGGTAGTAGAATGAAGTTCATTATGTTTTCACAAAAATAACTTGTACTTTACTTTCATAATTGTGTATAGTTCAAGGAAATTTTAGAAAATAAAGCTGTATTTAAAGTAATTGTATCATCTAATCATTTTTGTTTTCTTTCTTTCCTTCTTTCTCTCTGTCTGTCTCTCTCTATCTCTCTCTCTCACACACACACACATACACACACAGAGGATATAATAATGCTTATGTGACCTTTAGAACCTTCATTTCTTTGTTTGCCTCATGGTAGTTCACTTATAATGACAACTATTAAAATTCTATGTACATAATAACTGATACATACTTAAATTTTCATATAGGCCATGCACTTTTCTAAGTGTTTGAACTTTATTAATTATTATGAACCTTAAAGCATCCCTATGAGATAAGACATAACATTCTTGTTTTAATGTTAGCCCTGTTTTATGAAGGAGAAATGAGGAAATTCAGATACAGAGGAGTTTAAGCAATTTGTTCCAGGTCACATCACATGAAAAGGTGGAGATGAACTTTGAGTTACTACCTGCAATTTAGTCCTATTCTTGGGCTTTTAATTATGATAATATACTACACAGGAGGTTTCTGCCTCTAAGTCCTAATAAAAGTACAGATGTTAACTATTCCTTTTTGTGTAAAGTGCAAAGAAAATTGATCAAGTTAAGTAAAATCAGTATATTTGTGTGGGTTATCTCATATTGGTGTTGTGAGAAGTTATTTCTGTGTATTTACGTTCACATAGAACCGTGAATATTTCAACTATTTTTCCAGCATTCCTTGGCCCTCCCCATCTCACAGAAGCCATTCCTTTGGAGAGACTAATCACTTCCATAGCGGGGAGCTCTGATCGATATAAATTAATTACATAATTTCCATCTCTGTTATTAGATTTACTGGTTTAGTAAAATAAGATATAAATCTCTCAGGATCGTAACATTTTTCTTTCCTTATATATGCTATATTCTTGAATCTAACCTGGACAGTTTCAGTAGTTTTATTGTTGATATTAGGTGCCCTTGAGTTGATCTGACTCTTAATAACCCTATGTACAATAGTATGAAACACTGACAGATGTACTGCCATGCCCAGAACTATTGTCCATGTTTCTTTGCTATTCATAGGATTTTTGATGGTGAATTGTTTCAAGTGTGTGCTCCTAGGTCTTTCTCCCAAGTCCATAGCACCCAGTATTCCCAGGCTGTCTCTCATCCAAGTATTAACCAGACCCAACCCTGCTTAGCCTCTAAGATCAGATGAGATCAGACATCAGGGTGTTATGGCTATAGACTTATTGTAAAACTTACTGTCATTGGAACAGAACAAGGAAATACTGCCTGGCTTAATGTTAGGAAAGGTGTGTATGAGGGCTGTATCTTTTCACCATACATCTTCAATTTCTATGGTGAGCAAATAATCCAAGAAGCAGGGCTTTATAAAGAAGAACATGGTATCAGGATTGGAGGAAGACTCATTAACAGCCTGTTATGCATATAGCACAGCTTTGCTTGCTGAAAGTGAAGAGGATCTGAAACATTTACTGCCAAAGTTCAAAGAGCACAACCTTCAGTGTGGATCGTACCTCAACATCAACAAAATAAAAATCCTTACAATTGAATCAGTATGCAACTTCACCATGAATTGAGAAAAAGATAGAGGTTGTCCAAGATTTTGCTTTACATGGTTCTGCAATAAACACCCATGAAAGCAGAAGTCAAGAAATCAAAACACACATTGCCTTAGGAAAAGTTGTTGCCAAAGACACCTTTAAAGTGTTGAAAAGTAAAGAGAACACATTGAAGACAAAGGTGTGCCTGACTCATGTCATGGTATTTCCAGTTGCATTATGATTGTGAAAGCTGTATATTGAATAATGGACACAGGAGAATTCATGCTTTTGAATTATGGTGCTGTAGATGAATATTGACTATACCTTGGACTGCCAAAAGATCCTTCAGATTGATTCTAGAATAAGTGCAGCCAGAGTGCTCCTTGGAAGGAAGAATTTTGGACATGTAATCAGGAGGGAACAATTTTTGGAGAAGGACATCATGTTTGCAAGAGTGGCAGGCCAAAGAAAAAACGAATATACTCAACTAGATGGATTGACACAGTGACTACAACAATGGACTTAAACATATAAAGATCATGTACATGACTCAGTGTCAGGGAGCATTTTGTTCTGTTGTACATAGGGTCACTATGAATGGAACCTTACTTGAAGACACTTACCAGCAACAGCAAGAACAGCAACAATAACAACAACAAAAAACAAAATCAGAAATGCATTAGAATCACACGTGGATTGGGCTCATGCGAGAGAATTGGATGGAGAAAGAGCAAATTATGACCTATCAATTCACATCCCTTACAGATAAATGATACACCAATTATGTTTCTATAAACAATTCAGTTAGTAATGAGGTACTGTAGATACAATAGGCATTACATGATGGAGTTACTTGTGCTGATCAGAGGAAGTTAAATAGGTGGCAAAATATGTTTTTTGTCTATTTTATAAAGTTGTGTTGATTACAGTGATCCAAACAACTTAACCTCTAAATCTTAACAAGAACCAGGCAATAATATAGCAAAATAATGTGATGTCAGGAAGCAGTAGAATTTCAATATTTCTATCATCATGACTCATCTATATTTGCAAATAAGAAGTAAGAAGAATGGAAGGATGCATTGATAGAATTGATCTTTCCAGAAATCAAACCCATCAATTTGAACAACTACTCCTATACAGAAATTCCTCTGCTTGAGTGAAGGAAGTGAGGTGAGAGATGACATTACCTGGATACTGAATAAGAAGAAAAAATGCAGATAAGAGGTATTATGTGAAAGCCAAAGGGAATGTAGACAGACGAAAGGACAGATCACATTAAGTTTTGTTAACCATGAGTTTATTGTGGGTTTTACACAGGGGTGTGGGCAACACAACTCGTGGAATACCTTTATATATATATATATACAGCTATGCTAAAGTGGGTAATTCCCTCCTTTCTCCAGAAGTTCTCACCAAGATGTCTGAAAGCTACACCACCTTTAAGTATCCCCCAAGTGGGCTTCCTTAGGACCAGGCCTCTATACCTCCCAGGGGTGCTTTCTTACAAGAGTGGTCCTCTCTGTGTACCAAGTAGGCTTACTTATAAGAGTGGCATGTGATGCCTTGGCAGCCTTATGGACAGCTGTACTACTGATGAGTCTCTCTTTTCTTCTTCTGTGTTCTTATTTGCTCCATTCCATTCCTCTCTGTTTTCCTCTCTCTCACGTGTTTGTGTGTGTGTGTGGGAATATATATGGATATATATATATATATATATATATATATATATATATATATATATAATTTCCCCCAGTTGAAAATCTTGTGACCCTCCTTTCCCTCCCTCTAGGAGCAAATGCTTACAAATTGCAGCAAGCCTAAGCCTATATATTTTAGCCCATTCCTTTGCCATGGTTGCAAGGCCAAGGCCCCCAGAGACATGCCAGGTATTTTTTAACCATGTAGCAATAATCAGTTCTATTGCATGCCCAGTCTGGAGGAGCCATCTACAAAACAAGAGGGTAAAAAGGACAATTCTTCATTACTAGCATCTCCCACTTCCTCTAATCCCAAGCAGCATAATGCAGAGAGAAAAAGAGGAAGATACTATCCTTCTGTAGGAAATGAGAAAGTAAGTACAGAACTTGGTTTGGAACCCAATTCTGGGTCTACCATTGTAATACTCTTAATAGATATTCACTGATTCCATGCTGATACTTGTATGTTGGATCTCAATGCCTACTCTAGTTGTAGACATAGATTCACAGTAACAACCAGACAACCTGAGTTCTTAACTGCCTCAGTGCTAGTCAACTATAGCTGCCTTGGGTTTAGAGTATCATACAATGAGAAACAGACTTTAACACCTGGATATGGATTCCAACATAGCACAGTGTCAGCCTTGTTGGCTAAAGAATGCCAGCCTTGCACAGTGCCTGCTGCTGCAGTCTCAGCTAAGGGCACAATCTACCACTACAGCAACTGCAACGGACATGAGCTTAGAGACTATAACAGAAGATCTACCTAAGACTTCTAAGTAGGTTTTATGTGGCAGAATATTCCCAGATAAAGTCAGACTGAAAGGCTGTAATAAATGTCTACTTCTTCAATGCTCAGACATAGTAATATGTCTACAAGGATCAAGAAAAATTAGGGAAACCTTATGTCAGACAATGAACTAACCAAAGTGCCAGTGAATGAACCTAAAGAAATAGATCTACATTGTTTGACTCATAATCCAAAACAATTATTTTAAGGAAGCCCATCAAACTTTAAGAGAAAGAAACAATTCAGATTCTAGCACAAAAATTGAATAAAAATTGATTTTTTTAAAAAAAGTACACCAGTCTTGGAGCTGAAAATGCAATAAACAAAATGCAAAATGTAATAGAGATCATCAACAATGTAATTGATCAAACAGAACAAGAATCTGGAACTGGAAGACAAACTATTTGAAAGTATAAAATCAGAGAGAATAAAAGAATGAAAAGGAATAAAGGAAGTTTATGGGATTTATGAAACAATATCAAAAAGCCAATATAAGAGTCATTGTCATAAAAGAAGGAGTCAAGAAAGATATTGTTGTTCTTGTCATTAGGTGCTGTCAAGTCAGATCCATTTATAGCTACCCTAAATACAGCAGAATGAAATACTACCCAACACTGTGCCATGCACAAGATTCTTTTATGTTTGAGAGAGAAAAATAGATAGGAAATTTATTAAAAGAAGTAACTGCAAAATTTCCAAATGTGGAATAAAATAAAAATAGGTTAAATGTTTCTAATCAAATTTAATCCAATAAGATTATTTCATGACATGTTACAACCACACTTAAAGATCAAAGAAAAAGACAGGATACTGGAAAGCAACAAAAGAAAAAAAAATACATATAATTCAGTTCCAGTACACCTATCAGCAGGTTTCTCAACAGAAATCTTACAACAGAAGAGTGAATAAGATGAGTCAAAGTACTAAAGAAAAAACAAAACAAAACAAAAGAAACAAAACCAAATAGAAAACGTAGCCAAGAATACAGTACTACATCTATCAATTCTCTTTGAGAAATGATGAAGAGAAAAAGACTTTTCAAGAAAAGCAAATGCTTGGCTTATAAGAAAAACTAAAGGAAGTTATTCAAGCTGAAAGAAAATGACACTGATGTGTAACATAAAAACTTCTAAAAGTATAAAATACATTGATTAGATAATTAGATAAGTTCAGAATTCTCTTAAAAAGTATAATGATAGCCAAATCATTTATAACTTTATTATAGAGAACGAAAGACAAATCTAGTACAAATAATAAAAACTAAAATAATTTCTTATGGGATATGCAATCTAACAGATGTAAATTGTGAGAGAAAAAACTCAAAATGGAGGAGAGCAGAGTTTGAGTGCAGCGCTGTTTTGTGAACAAAGTTCTAATTAGTGTTAAATAACCTGTAGCAATTATAAATTAATTTTTGTAAATTTTATTTTAACTATAAAGTAGAAATATACAATAGATACACTAAAAATAAATATAAGAATTAAAACATACAACTAGAATAAATCCTATTAATTACAAAGGAAGATGGATTGGGGTTTATTTCTGATGGTAGAATGCTTCTCTGTGCTCTCTGAGGCTATAAATTCAATCCCAACACCACATAAATAGAAGGACCTGGAATACCACTTCAGATACAATTCCAAAACAATTTGTCACTGAAAACCCTATGAATAGCAGAGAAGCACTGACAATAGTGTCAGTCATGGCAATGTGTAGGGTCGCTATAAACTGGACCTGACTTGATGGCAACCAACAACAACAAGAAGAAAGGAAGATAATAAAAGTGAAAAAAGGATCTATAAAACAACTAGAAAACAATGAACAAAATGGCTGTTGTAATTTCTTACATCTTAATAATTACCTTGAATGGAAAGTAGTAAAATTCTCCAGTTAAATGATGTAGAGTGGCTTGATTGATTTTAAAAACAAGACCTAATTATATGCTGCCTACTAGAGATTCACTTCACCTGTAAGAACACATATAATACGAAACAGAAGATAGAAAATGTATTCCATCCTAAAATAAGGTGAACTAGAGCAGAACTAGGTGTACTTACATCAGGTAACTTTTCACAGTTTTTGACTGAAGAAACTCTACAAAGACACAAAGAAGGCAATTTTATAATGTTAAAGGTGTCAATTTAACAAAAAAATAACAAATGTAAATACATATGGTCTAAAGGAAAAAATAGAATTTAAGAAAGTATTAATAGAAGACTACAGCATTTTACTTTCAAGAATGAAGATATCATCTGGATAGCTAATCGACAAAGAAATATCAGATTTAAACTCCACTATAAACCAAACTGGGCTGGGATTTAGCTCAGTGGGTAGAGCACTGCGCTGCAGTCTCTGAGATCCTGAGTTCAATTCCCAGCACCCCAAAAATGGGAGAAGGGCCTGGCAATCCACTCTCAAGGCAATCCCGAAGCACTCAGCCATTGAAAACCCTATGAGGGTTGCTATGAGTCGGATACCGCCTCGATGGCACCTAAGAACAACAACAACATAAACCAAATTGTCCTGACATTAACAGAACATTCTTTCCAACAATTTCAGAGTATGTATTCTTTTCAACTGCACATGGAGCATTCTCCTGGGTAGATTATATTTTATGTCACAAAACAAATCATAATGAATTTAAGAATATTGAAATTTAAGAATATTGAAACCATACATACATATCAAATATATTTCTTAATGGTTTAAAATTATAAATGAATAGGAGGATGAATTTTAGAGATTTCAAATAAATAACCCAATATCACACTATAGAGAACTAGAAAATAAAGAACAAATTCAATCCAAAATTAGTCAAAGGAATGAAATATTAAAGAATAGAACCAGAATAACTGAGACAGAGAATGAAAAACAAAAAGGATAGAGGATTTGAAGAGCTGTTTTTTTTCAAAAGATAAAATTGACAAATTAGAAAAAATAAGACTCAAGTAAATGAAACCAGAGATTAAAAGGAGACTCTACAGCTGATACCACAGGAATATATATATATATATATATATATATATATATATATATATATATATATATATTGGACCATTGTGAACAAAATACACTAAAATTAAATAGTCTAAAAGAAATGAATAAATTCCTGGACACATACAAACTATCATGTCTTATGAAGACATAGAAAATCTCACCTGTGAAAAGTCAGTGAGGAAACTGAATCAATAATAAAAGGACCCTTAAATGAGACAGAAGCTGATGGGATTTTGGACAAATTCTACAAACATACACAGAAGAATAAATACTAATTATTTACAAATTATTATGATTCCAAGATAATTGAAGAGGAGGGGATATTTACAAACTCATTCTACAAGGACATCATTAACTTGATACCAAAATAAGACAAGAACACAAAACACAGAAAAGGAAAACTATAGGACAACATCTCTGATGAACATAGATGAAAAAGTCCCCACCAACATACTAGCAAATTGAATTCAACAACACATTAAAATGATCAGGGATTAGAAGTCAAATGCAGTGACCCATGCCTCGATGACTTCTGAGGTAGAGACAAGAGGACCATGAGTCTGAGGTCAGATGTAGCCTGTGTAACTTAGCAAGATCTTGACTCAGAATTAAAAAATAAAACATTGGCTGAGGTTACAGGTTCTAGTAATAGAGCACTTACCAAGTGTCTGATCAAGGCCCTGGCTTCAATCCTCAACTACTAAATAAATAAATAAATAAAATAAAATAAAATAAAAAGAATGGATTAGAAGAATGAATATTGTTAAAATGTGCTCAAAGCAATTTACAGAGTCAATGGAATTTTCATCTAAATACCAAAGACATTCTTCCTAGACATAGACAAAAAATTAAGAAATTTGTAGGAAATCACCAAAGATCCCAAATAGTCAAAGCAATCTTAAACAAAAGAACAATGCAGGAGGCATCCTACTACCTAGCTTCAAAACCTACCACAAAGCTTTAGTAACTAAAGTAGCATAGCAATGGCATAAAATACAGATTCATGGACCAATGGAACAGAATTGTTCTTGTTGTTAGGTGCTATGAGTAGGATCTGACTCCTAGTGACCCTATGTACAACAGAAGGAAACACTCTCCAATTCTATGCCAAGCACACAATCTTATTTATGTGTAAGCCTATCATTGACCTGCTGATCTCCCAAACATGATATCCTTCCCCAGGGATTGGTCTCTCCTGACAGCATGTCCAAAATATGTAAGACACAATCTAATCATCCTTGCTTCCAAAGAGCAGTATGGTAGCACTTCTTATAGAACAGATCTGTTGGTTCTTTTGGCAATCTGTGGTGTATTCAATATTCATCTCCACCGTCATAATTCAGAGTTGTTGTTCTTGTTGTTAGGTGCCATCGAGTTGGTGTCCGACTCACAGTGACCCTATGTACAACAGAAGAAACACTATTGTCAGTGCTTCTCTGCTCTTCATAGGGTTTTCAATGGTGGATTGATCTTAGGAAGGGGGTTTCCAGGTCCTTCTCCCAAAATTCAGAGTTAGAGAGCAAAAAAGTATACCTATACGTTGACAGTCAACTGATTTTAGATAAACGTGACAAGAAAACAAAATGAGGAAAGGGCAGTCTCTTCAACTAATTTGTGCTAGGAAAATTGGGTATCCATAAGAAAAATAATAAAATTAGGCCCTTCATTCTCACTGCATATCAAAATCAATTCAAAGTGGACCAAAGACTTCAACGTACAACACAAAACTACAAAACTTCTAGAGGAAAACATAGTGGAAAATTTTCATGTCATTGCTCAGGGGCAATGAGTTTTTAGATGTGACCTCAAAAACAAAGATAACAGAGGCAGTAGACTGATAGGATTGCATGGAACTGTAAGGTTTCTGCATAGCAAAGAAAATAGCAAACTGAAGAGACAAGTCACAGTGTGGGAAAAATATTTAAATTTATACATCGAATGATGAATTAATTTCCAAAATTTATAAAACACAAAACTCTGTAGCTAGAAAAGAAGTAATTCTATTTGTTTGACTTAAATTGATGCTTCTCAAAAGAAAATACACAAAGTAGTAGCAGGTATATGAAATAGTTTTCAATGAGAAACTACTTCATACCTTTTCAAATGACTATTCTCAAAAAGAAAAGTATTGTTAAGAATCGGAAGAAAAGGAAACTGTTACACACTGTTGTTGGGAATGTATATTAGTATATTCATTATGGAAAATATAAAGAATCCTCAAAATATTAAAAACAGAACTGATACATGATCAAGCAATCCCACTTCTGGGTATATATTCCAAAGAAATTAAGTCACTATGCTGAAAAGATATCTATACCCTCATGTTTATTTTGTCACTAATCACAAAAGCCAAGATGTAAAATCAATTTTAATGTCTATCAACAGATGAACAGAGAAAATGTGGCGTAGGTATACAGTAGAAATATGATACCGCTATAAAAGAACAAGCAGCTGGGATTTAGCTCAGTTGGTAGAGCGCTGTGCTGCAGTCTCTGAGGTTCTGAGTTCAATTCCCAGAACCACAAAAATGGGAGAAGGGTCTGGCAATCCACTCCCAAGGCAATCCCGAAACAGTCAGCCATTGAAAACCCTATGAGGGTGGCTATGAGTCGGATACCGACTCGACGGCACTTAACAACAACAACAACAACATAAAAGAACAAAGTCCTATCTTTGAAAAAAATGCAGGATTCTTGAAGACACTGCCTTAAGTGAAGTTAGCCAGGTACAGAGAGACAAATACTACATGATCTCATTTACGTTTGGAATCTCAAAAAGTTGATCTGGTAGAAGCAGAAAGTAGAATGATGGTTACTGGAGGCTGGAGTGGTTGGAGAAGTAGAAGAATGAGGTGATATTGGCCAGAGGATACATAATTACAATTAGAAAGAAGCAATGGATTGCAAAATATCCAGAATATGCAAATATACAGGTAGAGAAAGTGGATATAGGATTTCTTGGGGCAAGAGATGGAAGGGAAAGGAGGTATGGGATATAACTACTAATGGCTTTGGAGTTTCTTTTGAGGTAATTGAAGTGTTCTAAAAGCAATTATGGTGAATGATGCATAATTTTGTGAACAAATTTAAAAATCATCGGATTGTGTACTTTAAATGAGTGAATGATGTGATATATAAATTATATCGCAATGCAGCTATTTAAACTTTTTAAACATAAAATAATTGAAGACAGAATATATCAGGTACCTATTTGATTGGATCCACATAGAAGTCTCTGTAGAGTTATCAACAAAAGGTTTCTGAACTTTGAAATTGTATATGATGTCTTGATTCAAATGAATTAAAGCAATTGTATCTGACTGCTTTAGCAAATCAAAATGAGGCCATTTTTTCTCCCATATGGTTACTAGAAGGAAAAATCAGACAAAGCGAACAAAAAGAAAGTTTGCTCATTGTTTGCTTTGCTTCAGATTGTAGTTGCTGATTCCCTATCAGCATCTCATTGTCGGTTGAGTAGTATTAGCTACCTCTTCAGCTTAATATGAAGGCATTTTTACCTATTTGTGTTTGAAAACTTAACTGAAAATGGACAATCATCAACAAATTCTGCAACTAAATACATGACAGGTAACTATTCTTGATGTATTTGGGCATATGCCAATGTATAAGTATTTGATGAATACTGGAAGTAGAAACAAGAAATTAATAGAGATGCAATAAAAAACATGGCAACATAAAAAGCAATGTTGGTAGTTTGATATAATTAGAATTAGATTTCCCCTTTCTTAATATCTTATTGTTCTGGAATCATAAAAAACCAGAATAATATATGCTCTAAACAAAAATTCCAGATTACATAAAAATGCTTCATGAAAAGAACTGCATTTTTTTCATGTCTTAATGTCTCTAAACAGTAGTTACTGTGAACTGTGGAAATCTTAATTTGCCAAATAAATATTTATTATTGTAATAATACACACTGGAAAATAGCACATGAGAAATGGAACTGGCCTCCAGGTGGACTCATATATTGTGCAATAAAACTTCTATATTTCCAAAATTTTAGCAGAAAATATAAATAAGCAATAATAAAATATCTACTAACATATTTCTTAATTATACTCCTTTGTGTCAAGAAGACAAATTCTTTAATATTTTTACAAATACTTGGAAAACAATACATTTATTAAGTATTTTTATTTCTTCAGAATATAGGAACCTAAGCCAATAATGTGGAATAGTCAAACAATGTGCAGAAATATACAGGTCTATTAAAATGTTATCTCAGATATTTCTATCTATCTGAATAAACAACATAATAAATTAAATATTTATTACCTAGTAACATGGGAGACCTGCAGCAGTGGCACTGTGGCATCCATCCTGTCAGATGTTGGAAGCTAAGCAGGATTGGGCCTGGTTAGTACCTGGATGGGAGATCACCTGGGAACACCAGATACTGTAGCCTTGGGAGAAGGACCCCCGGCAACCCACTCCCCAAAATCAATCTGCCATCAAAGACCCTATGAATAGCAGAGAAGCACTGACAATAGTGATTTTCCTGTTGTAGGTAGGGTCGCTATGAGTCGGGTACCAACTCAACGGCACCTAACAACAATAACATGGGAAAATATTTAGAGTTTTATGACATGTGTTAATTACCTAAACTTGTGCTTTCTTGAGTTCTAAATTTCAATCTTTGTAGTGATTCTGATGTCTGCCAGTGTTAGAAGTATTGAATCAGTACTAGCAAACAGAAGAGATTGACCCATACAAGGCTTTTTCTACCTAATGCCTAATGGACAAGACCAGTATGCCTGTGTGCGCACTTGCGTGCATATGTGTGCGCATGCACCCCACACACACACACACTCAAACTGGGACACAACAATGGGAAGATTACCTTGTGAGGGTAGCAAATATCCCGTCAGAGTTAAATCACAGAAGCCCTGAGACTTATCCCACTTGTTCATTTTTTATGCTCAGTTAGTTTTCGGTATTGTTTCAGGTAAAATAGAGAGAACATTCAGACTAGACAAATATATTCATGATCATATTATTTAAAATTATACAGTATTGACCGGGTGTTGTGGTACATGTCTGTAATCCCAGCAGCTGGGGAGGTGGAGGCAGGAAGATCGCAAGTTAGAGACCAGAGGCAGTCAGCGTAATTTAGTGAGACTCTGTCTCAAAAAAGGTAAAAAAAGAAAAATGGGCTGGGGTGCAGCTCAGTGGTACAGCACTTGCAAAGCATGCCAGCACAAGGCCCTGGGTTCAATCCCCAGTCTGGAAAAAAAAAATTCGTATTTTTCTCTTATCTACATGGGATATGTTCCAAGACTCTTGAAACTGCAGATAACCATGCTAACAATGTGTTTTTTTCCCATATATACACACCTATGATCAAGTTTAATTTATAAGTTAGACACAGTGATATATGCAAAATAACAACCAATAATAGAATAGAACAATTATAATAATAAGCTATAATACAATTTATGTGAATTTGTTTTCTCTCTCTTAACTGCCACAATGTAGGTGGCATATGCACCATGGATACACTGCATGAAGGAATGATTCATGTTCTCAGTGCCAAAGGACAGGAAGGCACAAAATTTTATCATTTTACTCAGAACAATGATTTAAAACTTAAGAACTATTTATTTCTGAAATTTCCCATTAGTATTTTCAGACTGAATTTTTGCGGAAACATATTAACAAGTAAAGTTGACTCTTTGCTAATGGATTTTATTGTTATTTAAAATTTTGGAGGTAATTTCTAAGTCTTGTGGGTCTTTTACTTTTATATTTGCATGGCTTCACATTCATCTGGGTACCAGTAGCTTACCCCATTCTCAGGCCCCTCTTGGGTATATACACAGCTTCGCACATGCTCATTTCAAAGACCATGTATTTGGCTTTTTCCATTATGCATCCTTTACATCACTTCTAGCAACACTTTCAACAATCCACAAAGTTTATGGAGCCTTATGGCTAGTTTGTAGTTAAATTCTGAAATTTATTTGGGTTATCTTCCCCTGTTTTTCCAACATACTCATGCTGTTGTGCTGTTTACATTGCGATTGACCTTTCCCCCTTCATCCTTTCTCATTGACTCTCCTCCCCATCCCATCTCTAATCACTCTTGACTATTTAAGTTTGCTTCCAAAAGGTACTGCTATTGTCTGGGACAACACCCAAAGACATGAAAATTCTGTACTTTGAAAATAATATCAGATTCCTCAGGCCAGAAGTGTTCTTGGTAGAACTTCTAAACCACAAAGTTGTTTGGTTGGTGGATGGACACACCTTCAGGGGAATATCACAGACTTTTACCACTCTTACCTACATTCAAACTACATCATGAGGTGGGCGCGGTGGTGCAAGCCTATAATTCCAGCAGTTCAGGAGGTGGAGGCAGGAGGATTGCAAGTTCGAGACCAGCGGCAGTCTGTGTAATTTAGCGAGACCCTGCCTCAAAAAGTAAAAAATTGGGTTGAGGGTGCAGCTCAGTGGTCCAGCATTTGCAGAGCATGCAGGCACGAGGCCCTGGGTTCGAGCCCCAGTACCGAAAAGAACAAAACAAAACAAACAAACAAACAAAAAACAACAAACAAACAAACCAAAAAAACAAACTATGTCATGAATAAATACTTCTCCATTTGTTGCATGCCTCTGGTCAATTTCCAAAGTCTCTGAATATTTACTTGCAGATAATTTTCTCCATCCTTGTGACTGATTTTTGTGTAAAGCATTTGCTTAGCTCTTCACTCAGCTATTCTAGAAGTCTTGCTCTCAGATTCTTGTTTTTATCTTAAGCTGAGTTTATTAAATTTTGAAGGAAGGTAACCTATTTTAGTCATGTCCTGAAGTTTTGTTTTGCTTTTTATTCTCTTATTGTTGTTGTTGTTAGGTGCCATGGAGTCGGTATCCAACTCATAGCGACCCTCATAGGGTTTTCAATGGCTGATTGTTTCAGGATTGCCTCGGGAGTGGATTGCCACATCCTTGTCCCATTTTTGTGGTGCTGGGAGTCAAATTTGGGACCTTATAGACTGCAGAGTGGTGCTCTACCAACTGAGCTAAATCCCAGCCCCTGTATGAATCATTGTTGTTGTTGTTGTTAGGTGCCATCGAGTCGGTATCCGACTCATAGCGACCCTCATAGGGTTTTCAATGGCTGACTGTTTCGGGATTGCCTTGGGAGTGGGTTGCCAGGTCCTTCTCCCATTTTTGCGGTGCTAGGAATTGAACTCTGGACCTCAGAGACTGTAGCACAGTGCCCTACCAACTGAGCTAAATCCCAGCCCTTATTCTCTTGTAGAGTGCTCTTTTCTTTATATAAAAGGATTTTGTACTTCTGGTCTCAGTTTCTATGGCAAGAAAATATTGTTTTTATGTTTACTTACACTATTTTTAATTTCATTTAATACAATATTTTCTTATACTCATACTCCTAGAGTTATTAATACTTAGAAAGAGCAACAATCCTAGTTTTTTATCTCATTAATTTACAAATATTCAATAGTGATGTATTTTTATCTTACTAACAAACCTTCCCAGTATTGTTCCCACAATGTGAACTAGAAAAAAGATGGTTAATGATCACCCTGCATCATGACCCATAGAGTCTCACAACACTTCTTTGCAAATCTTCACCGTCAGACCAAAGCATATGCCCTTTGTGATTTCACATTGGCATGATTATTTGAAAGCATTCTTTGTTTTCTATATTTCTTTAGCATTTATATGTTTGGCTTCCTCAAATTCATAGTAATTTAGATGGTATATAGTTCCCCATTTTTGCAGACACTTTGCAAATGCCTACCTTTTCTTTTGAGATTTCCTTCTCCAACACAAAAATCTTTTTTGAGTGCCATATAGCATATATTTCAGGAAGATATTAAAAATATTTTAAAACAATTACAGACATATTTCTGAGATATTACAGGTTCAGCTCCAGACCACAGTAATAAACTGAATATCAAAACAAATTGAGTTACATGGTTTTTTTGTTTCTCAGTGCACATGAAAATTATGTTCACTCTGAAAATTATGTTCACTCTAAAGTGTAATCTATTTAATATGCAATATCATTATGTCTAAAGCAATATACATAACTTTATTAAAAGCATTTTATTGCTAAAATGTTAACAATCATGTAAGCCTTCAGCAAGTTGATTTCTTTTCTCTCTTCCTTCTTTCTTCCTTTGTTTCTTTCTCCTCTTTCTTTCTTTCTCTCTGCTGGTAGAGTGTCTTCCTTCAATGTGTACAGCAGCTGACTGATCATTGGTGGTTCTTGAAGGGAGGCATAAATGTTGCAGTTTCTTAAAGTTAGACTACACTGAAATATGATTCATTGATTTACTTCCTTTCATGAAAAATTTCTATATAACAGGTAATGTTGCTTGATAAGATTTTATCCACAAAAGATCTTTGAAAATTTGAGTCAATGCTCTTAAATCTTGTTGCTGCTTTATCAACTAGTATTCCTTTGCTCTCATTTCAGCAGCATTGAAAGAATCTTTACTAAAAGTAAATTCCATCTCAGCAAAGTATTTTCTTACCTCATCCAAAAGAAGAAAGTCTTTATCTGTGAGGGATTTCTAATAAGATTGACACAATTCAATCCCGTATTCAGGATCCACTTCTAATTTTTGTTCTCTTGCTACTTCTACCACATCTGCTTTGTTGTTGTTAGGTGCCATCGAGTTGGTATCCCACTCATAGCGACCCTCATAGGGTTTTCAATGGCTGAGTGCTTCGGGATTGCCTTGGGAGTGGATTGCCAGGTCCTTCTCCCATTTTTGCGGTGCTGGGAATTGAACTCGGGTCCTCAGAGACTGCAGCGCAGCGCTCTCCCCACTGAGCCAAATCCCAACCCGCAGCTATTCCTTATAATGAAGTCTTTGAACTCCTCAAAGTTATCTGTGAGGGCTGGAACTGACTTTTTCCAAAGTTGATTTCAATTTGATACTGATTTCTTCCTAAGAATCATGAATGTTCTTACTGAGAGTTAGAAGGGTTAATCTCTTCTACAACATTTTAAATTTTGTTTGCCCAGATCTCTCAGAGGAGTCACTATCCATGGAGGCTAGTCTTACAAATGTATTTCTTAACTAATGAGATGTTGAGGTAAAATTTACTCCTTAAGTTGTTGCCCATGATCTATTATTTTCTTACTCTATTTGTGTTTTATCATAGATTTTTCTTTATTACTCCTGAGATGGAAAATGACATATTTCAGTAATGTGTAGAGAAAACCTATAGCTCCTCCTGTTTCTCAAAATACAAAAGTAAATATCTTCAACTTTTCCAGTGAAAAATTCTATTTTCATAGTTTTCTTTTGTCAAATACATTCTCATTCTATTTTCAGAATTTTTTTGATAAATACATAGAAATTCATACAGACAAATTTTTATTAAAGAGAGGCAGGGTATGAAAGGGTTATATATTTTGGAGGATAAAAATTTACCATAAAAAAGGAAAACAGTAAAATTCTAATATAAAGTAGGTTATAAAATTTAAAATTGTCTTTACAATACAATTTCTATCACTGACAGCATTGTACTTGAAGATAGATCCTGAGATGTCCTTTTTGATGAAGAATGCAGCCCCATTTCTCTTTATTCTGCCATTGAGTCAGGTGGGATAAATAGTGCCCCTATATACAACAAATCAATTGTGATTATATATTTGGTCTCATTCTATGTGTGTAAAAAAGTGTGTTGAAATTATATCAACAACATGTTTGAGGAGTAGAAGCACAGCAAGATTTGGTTTACTTTCCTGACATTGTGGAGATTCTAAAATGAAATACACAGAATAACAACCTAAATCTGAAACATAATCATATGCATTTTATACAAAAATATTATTCATTGAATTTCTTTTACTTTTAATTCTCATAGTTGATTTAGAATAATTTG
>VMDO01010844.1:37487-69757 GCA_007922755.1 Pedetes capensis
AACTTAACTTTTCCATTTATTTTCAAAATATAACTATCCATGGCAAAATGACTTTTCTAAATAAATAATTTTGATTTCATTAAAAGCATTTGTTTTTAAATGTCATGTAATTGCTGGATTTTTAATTTGATATATGAAAAATTGAGACATTTTTATCTACAATGGGGAAGAAGAAAGACATAATAGTATCAATATCCCTTATCTTATCCAGAAAGCAAATTTTAATTGATAATAAAATAAATTTTAATTTAGGATAAAGTAATATTATTGCAAGGTAATAGACACCCTATAATTTGATATTTTCCTCATGTGTCTGTTCATTTTTCAGACTATGGAGACTTGTCTGTTGCTGTGATGCTAAAAGCTATGCCACTGATATTTCAGATACCATCACCCATGGTGGACAGGTTTTGGTTAAGTTTTCACAGTAAGAATAAGGAGAAGGACATGGCTAATCTACCTCTGAAACAATTAGCTATTGAAAATCCTATGGATAGCAGAGAAACATGGTCAGATACACAACTGAAAAGTGAGCCCCTCAGGTTGGAAGCCACTCAAAAGATGACTGGGAAGTGTTGCATCCTCAAAGTAGAGTCAACCATAATGATGGGAGTAGAATAAAGCCCCAGAGACCTCCATTTGCTGATGTGACACAACTCAAAATGAGAAGGAACAACTGTAAACATCCATTAATAATTGGAACATGGAGTGTATATAGTATGAGCCTGGGAAAATTAGAAATCATCAGAAAGGAAATGAAACTCATAAACTTTGACATTCTAGGCAACAGTAAGCTAAAATGGACCGGCATGGGCCATTCTGAACAAGATAATCATATGATTTACTATACTGAGAATGACAGAATAAAGAAAAATGGGATTGCATTCATCATCAAAAACACCATCTCAGGATCTATACTAAAGTACAATGCTGTCAGTGATAGAATAATACCCATGACTAAAAGGAAGGCTGGGGGCTGAAGATTAGTTCAGTTGGCTGCTCTGAGGACACTTTGAGGACTTGGATTTGATCCCAACACCACAAAAAAATGGGAAAAAGATGTGGCAATCCACTCCTGAAGCAATTTCAAAACAATCATCCAATGAAAATCCTATGAGAAAAAAAAAAAGAAAAGAAAAGAAAGGAAAAGAAAGAAAGAAAGACAGAAAGAAAGACAGAAAGAAAGACAGAATGAGAAAGAAAGAAGCTGGGTTGGTGGCTCATGCCTGTAACACCTTGGGAGGCAGACATAGGAGGATCCCAGGTTCAAGACCAGAGGCAGCCTGTGTAATATAATAAAACTGTATCTCAAGATGAAAAAATAAAAAATGGACTGGGGTGGCAGCTCAGTGGTGGAGCACTTGCAAAGTATATGTGAGGCTCTGGATTCAACTCCCAAGTACAGAAAAAAGAAAGAAAAGAAAGAAAGAAAGAAAGAAAGAAAGACAGACAGACAGACAGACAGAGAAAGAAAAACCTATGAGGCTTGATATGAGTCAGACTCAACTTGAGGGCACCTAACAACAACAACAAAAGGAAGGCCAGTTAATGTAACTGTTAGTGAAATTCACACACCCAGCACTAAGACTGCAAATGATGTGGAAGATTTTTACCAGCTTCTGTACTCTGAAATTAATCTAATATACAATCAAGATGCACTGATAATTACTGGTGATTGGAATTCAAAAGTTGGAAACAAAAAGGCTTAGTAGTTGGAAAATATAGCCTTGGTGACAGAAATGATGCTGGAGATCACATGATAGAATTTTGCCATACCAATGACCTTTTCATTGCAAATACATGTTTTGACCAACATAAATGGCAACTACACACAGAATTCACCAGATGGAACTTATAGGAATGAAATTGATTACATTTGTGGAAAGAGATGATAGAAAAGCTCAATATCAAAAGTCAGAACAAGACTAGGTGCTGATTGTGGATCACACTCTCACCTGCTCACATGCAGGTTCAAACTGAAACTGAAGAAAAATAGAACAAATGTATGACAGCCAACATATGACCTTGAGTATATTCCATCTGAATACAGAGACCACCTCTAGACCAAGTTTTTTGGGTTAAACACTAATGATCAACATCCAGAGGAGTTGTGCCATGACATCAAAGTCATCATTCATGAGGAAGGCAAAAGGTTATTAAAAGACAGAAAAAAATTCAAAAGACCAAATTACATGTCAAAAGAGACTCTGACACTTGCCTTTGAACAATGAGTACCTATAGTAAAGGAAGACATGAAGAAGATAAAGGACTAAACAGATTTGAAATGGTTGCTCAAGAAGACAAAATCAAATATTGTGATGGCATGTGCAAAGACAAGGAAATAGAACTAAAAAGGATGAATAAACTGTTTTTCAAAAGATTATGGAAATGAAGAAATATTCAATCCTCCAGTGGCAATAGTGATAGATTTTATAGGGAAAATATTAAATGGTGCAAGAAGTATCAAAAGATGGAAAGAGTACAGAGTCATTATTCCAAAAGGAATTGGTGGATGTCCAATCATTTCAAGAGTTTGCATATAATCAGTAACCAATTGTACTAAAGGAGGAACAAGAAGGTGCCTTGAAGGAGTTGGAGAAATGCAAGGCTCCAGGAATTAATGGAGCAACAATAGAAATGGTCAATAAACAGATGCAGCCTGGAACTACTAATATTTTAGTTGAAGAGATTTGGAAAAGAACTTCCTGGCTAACTGACAGGAAGAGATGCATATTTGTACCTATTCCCAAGAAAAGGGATCCAACCAAATGTTGAAATTCTTGAATGCTGTTATTATCACTTGCAAGTATAATTTTGCTAAATATTATTCAAAAGTGACTGAAGCACTATACAGCAAGAAAGTGTGGTAAAATAAAGCCAGATTCAGAATGGGGCATGGAACCAGGGACATCAATGCTGATGTCAGGTGCATATTAGCTGAAAGCAGAAAACACCAAAAAAAAAAAAAAAGTCTATCTATGCTTTATTTACCATGCCAAGGCAATAGGTTGTGTGGATCCTAACAAGTTATGCATAAATTTTCAAAGAATGGGAATATCCCAGCACTTAATTTTACTCATGTGGAGTCTGTACATGGGCCAGGAGCGGGTATTCAAACAGAACAAGGAAATATTGCCTGGTTTAAAGTTAAGAAAGCCATATCAGGGCTGTATCCTTTTGCCATACCTTTTTAATCTCTATGCCAAGCAAATAATCTGAGAAACTAGATTTTGTGAGTGAGAACATGATATCAAGATTGCAGGAAGACTCATTAACAATGTATGTTATGCAGCTGAAACAACTATGCTGAAAATGAAGAGTATTTGAAACACTTACTAATGAAGATCAAAGAACAAAACCTTCAGTTTGCATTGCACCTCAACATCAGCGAAACAAAAATCCTTACAACTGGGTCAGTAAGCAAATTCATCATAAGTGGAGAAAAGATTGAGGTTGTTCAAGATTTTTCTTTACTTGTTTTTATTATCAACACCTATGGAAGTAGAAGCCAAAAAATCAGAAGATGCATTGAATTGGGAAAATCTGTTGCAAAGATCTCCTTAAAGTGTTGAAGATGTCTCATTGAAGACAAAGGTGCACCTGACTCATGTCATGGCATTTTCAGTCACATCATATGATTGTGAAAGCTGATTTTGAATAAGAGAGACAGGAGAAGAATTGATGCTTTTGAATTATGGTGCTGGGGACAAATATTGAATATACCATACAGTGCCAAAAGAACCAGGAGATTTGTCTTAGAAAAAGTGGAACAAGACTGCTCTTTGGAACCAAGAATAGCTAGGCTGTGCCTTACCCATTTTGGACATGTAGTCAGGAGGGACCAATCCCTGGAGAAGAACATCATGTTTGGGAGAGTGGCAGTTCAAGGAAAAAAGCAAGACTCTCAACTAGATGGACTGACACAGCACCTGCAACAATGGGATTAAACATAAAAGTAATCATATCCCTTGCACAGTGTTGGGTACTGTTTCATTCTGTTGTGTATAGGGGCATTATGAATCCCCCATCACTCAATGGCAACTAACAACAACAGTTTCAAATTCTAAACAAATATATAAAATACCAAGACAATATTTTTCCATTTTAATTATTTTTATGAAAATATTTCTAAAATATGTGGCTCTTTGTTGTGTTTTTGCAATGTTTCATCTTCTCGTTAAAAACACCATTGACTGAATATCATAAAATAAGGTATAACTTTGTATTTGATCTGTATAATGCTCTTCACCATTGTCTTAAACATGTTCTTATATTTGCTTCCTCAGTTGTTTCCTTCTTGTAGTCTTCTTTGATATCTGTCACTTTTCCTGATGTTTTTCTATATACATTTTAATTCCATAGATTCTTCTTGATATCTCTTGCTACAGAATAGGCACACAAAACCAATGGAGGTTCTAAGTAAGTTTAAATTATTCAGATTTTAACAATGGAAATTTTTTATTAAAGTCATTTTCTTGACTTTTCTACTTCCTGCTGTTTCCACAATTATAGTTTACTATTTGAGATAGTTCACAGTTTGACTGCTAGTAATGTAATGTCATGCAATTTCAACAATTCCATTTGTGCTAATCACACAGAAAGATCTTTAAAAAACTTTCCTCTGATTCAAAATCTGTACTTGAGATCACAATGTAATTTCCCTATAAAGCACCACAAAAGCCTTTTAAAAGTATAAATATAAAATACTAATGAAGAGATCAAAATGGATATTCTAGATTCTAGAAGTATAGAAGGCATTTGCTAATGGGAAGAGCTGCAGAGAATCTAATAATGAGGAGCCAGAATGGTGGGAAAGGTCTCCTTGAAGGCCATGCTAGACAAGAGAGAGTAGGAGAAATTTGGCTGCTTGCCTCAAATGGGATGATTCTAAAGGGTCATCTCAGCTCCAGAGCTTAACATTGATTTGGCCAAAGCTTCTGTTGCAAGTGCAAAGCAGTTCAATGTCTCTCTATATCTTTAAAACTTTAGAAGAAAAAAATCTGTGAATCTGGAATTCTACCTTCAATTAGTGTATCTTTTTAAAAAATGAAAGTTAAGAAGCAGATATCTACAATTTTCTCTACTTACTCTTCTGATGGACTCCAGAAAACTGTATTTTCAGACAGGGCAAGAAAGTCTCACTTTTAAAGACTATGGATTTGAGCTGAGATATAAGCTGCACTAGCATGCTAGGCAATGATCTCTTCTTTGGTGAGGAGTACATGTTTGCTTAGAGAATGTAAGGTAGGGAGCTTCATTTGAAAGTCCATAACTCCATAGTTTTAATATACATTTAAGTGACATTGTATACCAAGCACCGTGGCCTGAGTACAAAAGCAGAAAAAGTTATAGATACCCTGTTGTTTTTAGGTGTCTTTGAGTCCATGTCTGACTCATAGCTACCCTACATATAATAGACAAAACACTATTGTCATGCTTGTCTGCTATTGGAAGGGTTTTTAATGGCTGTTTTTTGGGAGTGGGTTGCTGGATCATTCTCCCAAGCCCATAGCATCTGGCACTCCCAGGCGGCCTCCCATCCAAGTACTAATGAGGCCAATCCTGCTTAGCTTCTGAGATCTGTTGGGATTGGACACCAAAGTGGTACAGCTGCAGGCACATATACCCTAATCTTAGGATTTAGAAAACTATAGTCAGTACATCATGAATATTGGAATGGATAGAGTTGTCTTGGGTGATAAAAGCTATAAATGGCATCACCTTCTTCTCTGTCTCTCCCTATCCTGTAAGACTCTCAAACCATGAATGTGAAGAATAGAGTCAAAGCAACTCAGTAGAATGTTAAAAGGTCTGAATTGAGGCAAACTTGCTGCTCCCAAACAATTTCCAGTTTAAATAAAGCCAAGAAATATACCTTCTAAAATAAATGGAAGTAATCATTGTATAAACATAATAGGATTCAATGTCTCCACAATTTGACTTTTGTATGTCCCATGCAAAATCCAACAGCATCTAACATATAGTTGGAATATGGTAGGTGAAAATAGACTAATTGTTAAGTGAACTAGTATCAGCTGCTATATATAGCAGGTCTAGTGTTTTACTAGAATGTATCACTGCAGTTGTCAACACTTGATGTGTGTAGTTCTTGTGAGTCCTGATTAAGAAAAGTGTTCAGAATTAGTTGGGAATTATGTGGGAAAGACATTGATTCACATTTTCTCTTTGCTATAAACTATGTTGGCTACAAAGCTATGTTCATGTATTCCAATATAGTCTCAGGAATTCCTGATCCTCTTAATATTGCTCAGTTATTCAGATGGTTCACTACACTGAATATATTATATTAACTGGAGCTGCTAAGCAAGAAACATTGATCACTCCCATTGACTGTTTTAGATATAAACATATGAGAGAGTAAGAAAGAAACTCTATACATTTGAAAAGTATGCCATATCAATGTAGGTTATAGAATTAAAATTAGGGCATTACAAGGTCTCCTAATGATATAAAGAACAATTATAGTGGTTCACTCAGCTAACACTGAGCATGGGGCATGAATTCATTGGGTTTTTTTTTCTTTCCACTTTTTTTTTTTCCCCGGTACTTGGGGTTGAACCCAGGGCCTCGCACCTACATGCTCTGCAAGTGCTGGACAACTGAGCTGTGCCCCCAGCTCCCTTTTTTTTTTTTTTTTTTTTTTTACTTTTTTTGAGACAGGGTCTTGCTAAGTTATACAGACTGCCTCTGGTCTCTAATTTGCAATCCTCCCATCCCCGCCTCCCGAGACGCTGGGATTACAGGCATGCGCCACCACGCCTGGCACCCACTTTCCACTATTTTTTGTTTAATTTAGGACAGAATATCAACAACATTTGGTAATACTTCTCATCTAACAATGAGTCAAAAAGCTGCTAGTTTTGAGTTTTGAAAAGAGAAAAATATAATTCCACAACTGGTCCAGGATTTGGTTAAAAACCCTATCATTTGGGTAACATAACTACTAAATCCAGGAATGATACAGTTATCCATCGAATTAAATATATTGTGTTTCTGGAGAACCCCAAAGGAGAGTTTTGGGTTTTGGAGGAATGCCATGATTTCTGTAGCTGAAAATGACTCATTATTTGAAAAGCATCTCCTGGCATGGTGCAAGCGCCTGGTGGAGACCAAATGCCTGACTGTGAGAGATAAGCGACTGCAATTAGATGGTCCATCAGAAGCTTGGTGCTGTCAGAACAATCAAGCCTTAATGTCAGAGCAATGTGGTAGTAAACTCTTGCTCTATGAAAAAAAAAATATATATGCACATACATACATGTATATATCCGGAGGCACACTCAATGTTTCACACATGGAGGCTCAATATGCCATTTCACTGGTCTTTGATGAAAGCTTCCCTTGCTTATAACTTATACTTATGACTCCACACCAAATGTCACCACCCAGTAGAAGATAAGAAGAAACAAAGCACTTGTGGAACTGCTTAATATGTCTGTGCAAGACCTTACATCACATTACAGCCCCATCCGGTGTGGTCTAAAGAATAATGATGGGGAAACTTTCTCTCAGGTGGAGTTTTGAGCAATACAATTGGTTATCTCCTTTGTAGGAAAAGATGAAAGGTATAGGGTAAAGAACACCTAAAATTTTGTATGTTATACAATCATTTGGCTAGTGGTTAGCACTTAGAAGGAATAAAATTAGACAGACACAGGGAACTGGAGATAAATGTATATAAACATGTGTGGAAGTGGCCTCAAAGTACATAGATTTTTATACCTTTTTATTTTATTTTATTTTATTTTATTTTATTTTATTTTTGTGGTACTGCGTGGCTGAACTCAGAGCCTCATGCATACTTTATAAGTGCTCTGCCACTGACGTGCACCTCAAATGCCTTATTTATTTATTTATTTTATTGGGAAAGCCTTTTACTAACTTACATGGGCTGCCTCTGATCTTGAACCTGTGATCCTCCTGCTTCTGCCTCCCGAGTCACTAAGATTACAGGCATGAGACAGCATGCCCCACTTTATGTCTCATTTCAATATATGCCATAAAGCATTTATTGTGAAGGAGTCACTGAAACTAATAATTTTTTTGTGTGGTACTGGAGATTGAACTCAGGGCCTTGTGCTTGCATGCTCTGCAAGTGCTTGACCACTGACCAATAATTTACATCTAAAAGATACTACAAATTGAGTATATCTTACCAGGACAGAAATGTTTTGGATATTTTTTCCAAATTTTGTAATATTTTCATATTCACAATGATATATGTTGGGGATAGAACTCAATTCCAAACACAAAATTCATTTATGCTTCCTATAGAATACCTTAAGCACATAGCTAAAAGCAATTTAATGCAATATTTTAGTGTACCTCCATTACTGATCTATCATGTGAGAAGAGGTGTGGAGTTTTTCAGGAATGACATCATGCTAGCAATCAAAAACTTTTGGGTTTTGGAACATTTCAAACTTAAAAGTTTTCAGATTAGGAATATTCAATCTTATTTCCTAGAAAATTATAAAGTTCTAAAATAGTCTTATAAAAATGAGAGTATAAATATGTTAGGGGCTGGGATTTAGCTCAGCTGGTAGAGCGCTGCACTGCAGTCTCTGACGTCCCAAGTTCGATTCCCAGCACTGCAAAAATGTGAGAAGGACATGGCAACCCACTCCCAATGCAATCCCGAAATAATTTGCCATTGAAAACCCTATGAGGGTTGCTATGAGTCAGACATGACTCGACGGCACCTAACAACAACAACAACATAAATATATTATTGAAATTTTACTTAATGATCTAGTTACTTTCTTTATATATCATGCATAGGCAACTTTATGATACATTTCTTCTAAAATTTTAAATGTTGATTACTGTAAAACTGTACAAATTATAAATGAAGTAGTTTTTCACGCATATGTACTATCCTCAAAATAAGTGGAAAGGATTCTCAGTAAAAGACTTGAAGGAAAAATTTTCAGCCAAAACATATCAGTTTGCCCTAGGACTCACTAAGAAATTTGTAATATGTTTAATTATACTATATCTGAACAGGATGTTGTATGATTTAATTATAAAATGAGAGAAGATTGTAAGAATATATCTTAAGTAGAAATATGGAAAATTTTTACCTTGTTTTTTTAACCAAAAATTTCTATCCAAACTATGGCTTCTAATCCAAAGTATTCAACAAAAATGAGAAAATGTTAATTCACCTTCCATAATATTATGTAAAGACATGGAGTTATTTAGATTATGTGAAAATGTTAAATATATTAATTCTTTAATGCACTGACTACAGTGTCCATTATATGTATTATTCTCTTTATTTCTATATAATTGTAGTTTAAACTAAGGAAACCATGTTAAAATTTCCTAAAACTGGCATCAAAATTGTGATGTTTCTCCTGCCTCTGAATCTCCTGAGTGCTGGGAAAACAGGCACGTGCCATTATACCCTACTCTACTATCTTTAATTATGATTATTTTCCCCTTACTTATGTGTTCATTTTGTTAGATTCCATTGTTTCTTTGATAGGTTCTCTATTTGAATCATTAGCTACCTAGAAACCTTTTAAGATTTATGTTACAATATATGTTAACATTGTTTTACTTAAAGTATCTTTATAGCTGTATCCCGAGTCTTTATATGTATCATGTTCACTTTTTTCTTACATTGTGTTCCTTTTAACATATATATTACATAGCTGAACATTTTGAATATTTCAATAAAAGATGATTCCCTTCAAAAACATTTTATTACTGACTTCTAATTTAATCATGTTTTCTTTAAAATTTTGAGTTTTTTAAAGAAATGAACTAAATCTGGAATAACATCCTAATCACATTACAGGCTTTTTGGTTATCTTTCTCAGTTCTTAATTTCTTTGATTTTTATTATAGATATCAACTCTTTTTGCATTGAAACCTCTCCTTTTTTCTCTCTCCATTTGCGATAGCAACATCGTATATAACAATTGCATGTTCATCCTGAATCTTCTAGATATATTGAGTTATTGGAAAATATAATTATGGAAATTCAATAACTGTTTTTGAGTGTGTGACTTCATTTTATCTTGTTTTACGAAAAAGTATAGTTTCTATTGGTGAGAAAAAAGCCATGCTTGTATTCTTTTAGTTGGGGGGGTCCAAGGCCTAATACTACCTTCCTGTCATCTACTTCATTCTCACAGGAAGCCCCTTAGCAACCTATGGTGGAGGCTTCAGCTCATATTATTTGCTGTACCTGCTCCAGGCTATGGAGCCCAGAACATCTGTTGCATGACCTCCCACTCCTTAGTTTGTGTTCCTTTTCTATTTATGTTTTTCTTCTGACACAAAGAGAAAAACAAACAAACAAACAAACACACAAAAAAACAGGCTATCTATATATGGTATCCTCTGGATATCTTCTCTCTCTCTCTCTCTCTCTCTCTCTCTCTCTCTCTCTCTCTCCCTCTCTCTCTCTCTTTCTCCCTCTCTCTCTGTATATGTGTATGTGTGTATCGTGTCTATGGTTTAGAACAGGGAAGTTTTCAATGCATAATGTTTACCAGAATATTTTTATATTGTTCTGATTCGTAGGATTTCTGAGTAAGAGAGAGCTACAATGTGTTGTAAAGTGCATAGACTTGTAGTCAGACACGCCAGATCCAGGTCTTTCCATTTTGATAGTTGTTGTTGTTAGGTGCTGTGGAGTCAGCGTCTGACTCATAGTGACCCTATGTACAATGGGCAGAACACTATTGTCAGTGCTTCTCTGCTATTCATAGGGTTTTCAATGGCAGTTTGATTTTGGGGAGTGGGTTGCTGGGTCCTTCTCCCAAGTCTATAGTATCTGGTGTTCACAAGCGGTCTTCCATTCAAGGGCTGACCCTGCTTAGCTTCTGAGATCTGACGGGATCGGATGCCACAGTGCTACAGCTGTAGGCTCATTTTGACAGTAGGGACCATAAAATTCTGGTTAGAAAGAAGAGAAATTTTTTCGCTAACCAGTAATTGCTATGCGGGGCATGTAGCTTAGTATCTCTATGTATCTTGTTTATAAAATAAACAAAATTGCTCTTAGCTATCATTTTTTTTAAAATATCCAAATATGATAGATTATTATAAGAAATAAAATGTATGGATAATCATCAATTGCCATTCATGTTTTTCCTCTGTAATTCAAGATGTATTTTTTGAGATGTTGATATTTAGCTAGATTGTGCATTTCATAAATTTTAACATAGAACTTTGAATAAATCTAAATACACCGAGTGTAATAACTATAATAAGTACTCAAAACTGATATAATTGCAATTGTATGTTTGCTATGCTGTCTAACTGGGTAACCTTTTTAATTTTAGAAAATAATAAGACCATAGCAAATAGGCTGGCCTGTTTGAGTCATCAATTTGTGCATGAATTCATCTGATTATTACTGAATGTTTACCAAATCTATTGTCAACAGGCTGAATATTGTTCAACAACACACCTTTGGAACTTAATAATGTGATAGTCCTCAAAATAGTTATCAAAACAAATATATATTTATGACAATTTCCAGGAAGGTAAAGAACACACTCAGTGATAGAAAGTAACAGGGCTCATCTTTAAATGTGAAGTGAGGGACAGCTTCACTGTGAAAGTGACATTTAATTTGAGATCTGAAGAAAAATCCACTATATAAACTGGAGCAAAGGTTATTTCAGGGAAAAGAAAAACTAAAGTATAAAATATTTGTGTAGTATATGTGACTCAGAGTCATGTGTAGGTAGAAACTAACAAGATGTGGTTGGAGAGTGTTTTAATCCATTTTATGTTGCTATAAAATGCCTGTGGCTAGGTAACTTACAAACTGAAAAGATTTATTTGCTTCTCGTGGATGGAAGATCCAAACTGTATGGCACTTGTGCCTTGGCAAAGGCCCCTGGCTACATCACAACAGGCAGACACAAAGTGGAACAAATGGCTGAGTGCAGCAATGCCAAGTTCATGAAGGATCTTTGCTTTATAACAACACAAGGTGTGCAGCCAGAACCCTCTTGCATCCGATCCTATCTGATCTTGGAAACTAAGAGGGGTCAGCCTGGTTAGTCCTTCATTCAGAGACCACCTGGGACTACCAGGTGCTACAAGCTAAGGAGAAGGACTTGGCAATCAACTCCTGAAACAATCCACTGCTGAAAACGCGATAAATTGTAGAGAAGCACTGAAGATAGTGCCGGGGATGGCACAGTGTCGGAGAGTGTTTTGTCTGTTGTATATAGGGTCACTATGAGTCAGACCAGACTGGACGGCACTTAAGAACAAAAACAACTCTCACAAGAATTAATTCAATCACTTGAGACCTGAAATACTCTTCTGAGGAAGCATTAATCCATTCATGACTATTTTCCACTAGGCCCTATCTCTTCTACTAGACCATCAGTCCTCACAATGCCCAACTGGAAATCAAGCTTCTAGTATGTAAACCTTTAGAAGACAAACTTCATCCAAACCACAGCAGAGAGACAGAAAGTTTCCCCTGTTGCTGAGATGGCTAAATTAAGTAGGTTAACTGATTCATTTACATACTCTTTTTCGCTTGCCCTAATGTAGAATGGATGGCAGGTATTCACTTAATACTCATTGAACAAAATGATATATTTCCAAGTATGAATATAATATTGCCCACCCCTTATCTTGTTACTTTCTTTCTATTTCTCAGTTGGCAAATAATGTTACTTTTTATTTCCATGTTTAATTAAACTATTTTACAGCCACTTTAGACTGCCAGAAAAATGTCACAGAGAGAGTTCCCAGATAACCCATGCCCAGGTTCTCTTATTACTAATATCTTACATTATATGGCACATTTGTTGCAATTAATTAACATTTTTTTTGCATTATGTTTACTGTTATCACATTATTAAGAATTGCTGAGTTTCCACATAATGCCTTTTCCTGTTCCAGGATCTGAAATTATATGGAGTCCTCATGTCTTTTTAGGTTTCTCTTTACTATGACAGTTTCTCAGGGTTTTCCTTGTTTTTGATGACCTTGACAGCATTAAGACTGCTGATCAGATATTTCTTAGGATGTTTTTAGTTGACATTTATCTACTTAATTATTTTTTATTCTTTAAATGATGAGACTTGTGTTACATTTTTAAAAACAACAGAAGAAAAGTGACCATTTTCATCACATCATATCAAGTGTGCTTACTGTCACATGACTTGTCACTGTTGATGTTGGCCAGAGTATCTACATAAATTATTTGGAATTCTGCTTGGAAGACTTGTCTTTTCTTATTTACTTATTTATTCATTTTACTTATATTAGTATAGACTCATGGATGTTTATTTTATACTTTGTGTTATGATCCATACTATTTTATTATACTGCTGCTCAGAATTTTCAGTCTTAGCATTGGAAGCTCTTCTACTTGACTTTTTTAGCACTACTTTACTTTCTGATAGGAAAGGCATATTCCAGCTCATCTTGTATATTCCCTGACTAGTCCTAGGATCAGCCATTCTTCTAAAGGACCATGTATACTTTCACTGAGAAAATATTAGAAATTCAGATCTATGTCATAGGTGGTGTTTCTCTTTTATGGAGCTTGCTATAGCTTTTGTATAACTGACAGATATTGCCTCTCTCATTAAATGTGAAATATAATACTGTCTAGAGGTGAAATTAGAAGTTGAAATGGAATACCAGAAGTTATACTTCAAATATTTCTAATTTAATCACAGACTAAGTAACATTAAATTAGGTAATTATGCCTGCTTAGAATTGGTCTGAGTAAAGGGAAGTATCATATAATTTCAGAATATATTTGTGAAATGCAAGATACATAAAGCAAATTTTATTTCTTGACACTTTCTGGCATGGATAAAGAAATTTACTGGATAAAATTCATGACAATTCTAGGAAGTTCTTACTCGCTACACAAAATATGGTGGTAAAATTAAGAAGAATTTTCCTTTAAAATATAACAGCATGTAATTTCTTATAAAAATCCTAAATTTTAAAGCAAGATACTTTAATGCTATTAACATAATAAAGGGAAAATTGTCAAGCAGATTTTCATCACTATAACAAAGTATCTGAGTTAATTAACCTATAAGGCATAAAGTTATATATTTAGCTCACAGGTTTGGAGGATCCAGTCCATGACTGAGTGGCTAAAAAGCTTGGGGTCTATGGTGAAGCTGCACATCATGGAGAGAGTGTGTGGTCGGTCAAAACTGCTCATCAGCCAGGAAGCAAATATAGAAAGAAGTTACATAATTTCCTTTGAAGGCGCACCCTAATGGACCTATGAACCTCTCATTAGGTGCCTTCTCCTTATATTTCCTATTTTTGATGTGTATTATAATCACAACATTTTTTTTGTATTTACCCTGAACAACTATCTTAAACGTATATCATCCATGTGTATAGTTCTTTTGTTATAAAATAAAAATTGCTTTTGCCGGGCATGGTGGCATACGCCTGTAATCCCAGTGGCTTGGCAGGTGGAGGCAGGAGGATTGCAAGTTCGAGACCAGAGGCAGTTTGCATAATTTATCAAGACCCTGTCTCGAAAAGTAAAATAAAAATTGGGCTGGAGGTGCAGCTTAGTGGTCCAGCACTTGCAAAGCATGCAGGTGCAAGGCCCTGGGTTCAACCCCCAGTACAGCAATAAATAAATAAATAAATAAATAAATAAATAAATAAATATTGCTTTTTAGATAGAAATATTTGTTTAATTTCTCTCCAGACACTGACCAACTTAGGTCATTCTGTGAAAAACAAACTATTAATTCTATAGAGTTACGATCCCATACTTTTATATTGAACAAATTTTTAGATCAAGATAAGTAAAACTTAAGCACCTGTGTACTTTTGACTAGACTTTCAGAATAAGCACATCATTTATGAGCTACCTTTTTCTTCATATATTAATAGAGAATCGTAATAACTATTTATCAGGTTTCTTGTGATGATTAAAATACATCTATGAGGCTTAGCGGGGGGCTGGGATTTAGCTCAGTGGGTAGAGTGCTGCACTGAAGTCTCTGAGGCCCCAAGTTCAATTCCCAGCACTGCAAAAATGGGAGAAGGACCTGGCAATCCACTCCCAAGGCAATCCTGAAACAGTCAGCCATTGAAAACCCTAAGAGGGTCACTATGAGTCAGATACCGACTCGACGGCACCTAACAACAACAACAACAGAGGCTTAGCACAGTCCCTGACACAGAATAAGTATTTAGCAAATGGTGTTAATTTTTTTCTTCTACTTACTATTATTAGAGACAATGGCATAACAACTACACAATTGCTGTGATCCTAAGATGGTACAATTATAAATGAATTTCTTTGTTAATATTCTCCTATTCTATACAGAGATAGAAACCACTGAAAACTTGCATCAAATAGTCATATGAACCTAGATGAGATTAATTATGTAGTATCTTAGAAAAATGGAACCACTTTGATTATTTTTGTATCATCACACATTTCTGCTATGTATAAATTTTAAATAACTACTCAAAATTTGATTATATGTTTATATTTAGAAATAATGTCTTTGGAGCATGAATATGATGGATGAATACCTGCAAATCCCAAAGAAAACATTTACTTGAATAGGACATTTCAGCCATATTTTTTTCAAACTTTGTGCTAGACTACTGAATTTCACACACATATTTTTCTGTAATAACACTGAATCATGTAGTGATGTAGGGAAAAAATATTGTTCAAACAGTTTTCTTCCTTTCAAATCATCTTAAAAACATGTTACACATTAGATGACTCAAGTAATTGAATTTCTTGACTCTAGTAATATTTCTTAATTTTTTGTATATGTTAAAATTGGATGACATTGATATGCCATTGTAAATATCATGTTATAAAACTGATTGATTCCAATCAGACACATCAAAACCATAATTAGCAAGCTACTATGCCACAAGATCACTGTTTTCATTTTTGTGTGAACAAATGATGTTTTTAATCAGTATACAAGATTATTTCCCATGTTTGTATTCCAAAATAAAGAAAAGGAAGAGAACTTTTTTCATTAATGTATTTGGTATGCTTTCTTTAATACCATAATCTCTTCAGAACTTGTGAATGAAATTTGCTGAAGTTATTAAATCTGAATTAGTTACATAACATAAATGGCTTTTTATAAATATATGCTATGTCTGCTGTGTCCTTTCCCAGGGAAACACTGAGAAGTTAGGAGATTTAGCATTTATTTAGGGAATAA
Organism: Pedetes capensis; assembly: GCA_007922755.1. Taxonomy (NCBI): domain Eukaryota; kingdom Metazoa; phylum Chordata; class Mammalia; order Rodentia; family Pedetidae; genus Pedetes; species Pedetes capensis. The sequence goes on from VMDO01010844.1 coordinate 53,690, forward strand.
AACCTATACATTATAATATACAAAAAATACCAAGACAAATATTAGTCAATGAGTAATTCAGATTGCAGTGTGAACCTGACCCTGTGAAAAGAGGAAAGGAAGAATGGATGAGTGGGTAGAGAAAGGCTCGGTCCATGGTGCAGAGCCAACACAGCGCCTGATAATCTAGCAGGGAGGCCTTGAGCAAAGATGGCCTAGTAGAGGAGTCTTATGAAGGGCAGAGATCATCAGTTTTTAGGAGCCTCATCATGCATAGACATTGAGTGGAGTTGCCTGAAGAGTATAAATTCAGCTCGAAAGCAGAATAGGAAAAGAGTGCTGAAGACACTCACAGAGTCTGCCCCAATAATTGCCCATTTTGTACCTTAATCACAACTTCTTCCCTGAAGATGGAAATCAAGGAAACACCTGTAACTCAAGGCAGATCCTTGAAGCATTGTGCCTTTTTGCTGTTATATATGCTACGTGTACTTTCTTTGAGGAATATAAATTTAAATTTTTTCAAACTGTTAAAAAATTTATTAAATAAAATTATAAAGTATCTCGATAAGTAGCCAGCCATCCATACTATCTGTGTCTGCAGATGCCATATTTTCAGATTCACCAACCTCAGATTTTTTTACTGACCATATATAATCTTTTTTGGCATTATTCTCTAAACAATATGGAATAACAACTACTTGCATAACCCTTACATTGTATCAGCCATTATAAGTTATTGAGAGATGACATAAATACACAGGAAGATTGTAAATATTACATTTTGTATAAAGGGTTGAACATCACAGATTATGGTAGTCTAGGGAGGACCTGGAACAGGCCCCTGAGGATACTGGGGGACAACTCTACTAATTATTATATTAATTAATTACAGAAATTTTTAGACTAAATGATAAGGAATTTATAACTTTTAAGTCATCAGTGTTAATAATTCAAAGTATAATTTCTAAAAATAATTTAAGTCCTGAAGTACTATAATGGCAAAAATTAAGATCTTCAAACACAGACTAAATTTAACTGTATTTATAATGGATGCCTCCCTGTCATGTAATGATTGAAAGGAGCTTTGCTTTTTATTCAAAAACCAGTTTTATTTTACTCAGTATTTTGACTTCATTTAGTTTTTAAAGAAAGATTTACTAATGGAGTTATATTTCTTGACCCATGTGAAGACATAGGTCATCCTTTCTCCCATAAAATTTGAATTAATTGATGATGACAGCTTTTAAAGAATAGGAAAAAAATTCCATAATTATAACAAAAAATCTAAATATATTAGTATTTGGTCATTGTAATGCTCCCCCTGCTGTCATCAATCTGAATATTGATTGACACAAGCCACTTACAAACTATTTATAAGCAATTATCATATCATTTTTATATCTATCAACATGTTACTTGTATGACCACATTTTGTACAGTATTCACCAAGAACTGTAAAACTTGACATTTACTCCTAATAAGAATTGTTGATAAGGTATCATAAGTAAAACAAATAACCTTATTCCACTGAGTAAAAGGAAACTACACCACTTTATATTACATATTCATGCACTCATGCTGACAAGAAAATTATAAGGTACCATATTGCTTGTAAGTTCTGAAAATATGAAAATTATCAATGTGCTTGTTTCACAGAACAAGTATTTTGTGACAAATTTAACTTTGATTTGTTGCTTTTTCAAGCTTGCAGTAGAAGTTTAAAATGAGCATGTTGTATTATGTTTTAAAATATTATAAACATTAATAATTTACTAGTGCTGTTTGTGGGGCTGGGATTTAGCTCAGTGAGTAGAGGGTGCTCTGCAGTCTCTGAGGTTCTAGGTTCAATTCCCATCACCACAAAAATGGGAGAATGATGTGGCAATCCATTCTCCAGGCAATCCAAAACAATCAGGCTTTGAAAACTCCATGAGGGTTCCTATGGGTCAGGCACCACTACATAGCACCTGACAACAACAACAGCAAATACTTTTAGGGGGCTGGGATTGAGCTCTGTTGGTAGTGTGCCACTGTGCAGTCTCTGAGGTCCTGGGTTTGATCCCCAGCACCACAAAAGTGGGAGAAGGATGTGACAATCCACTCACCAGGCAATCTCAAAGCAATCAGCCATTGAAAACCCTATGAAGGTCACTATGAGTCAGACATGACTTGACAGCACCTAACAACAACAACAACAGGACTGTTTGTAATACTGTGTTGTGCATATTACTGTGATAAACAGGTATGCACATTGTTTCCATTGTTCTACATAATCCTGAAAGGTAATTATTATGATTCCTATTTTTCTAGTGGTGACATTAAGGCTCAGTAAATACTTTCCTATCAACCCCTTAAATAGGAGAGCTGTAATTTGAACACAAATATAATTTACTCAAATACATTGTTTCCCACTACTACATTGCTACCTTCCTCAAAAGTGAATACCCAAAACAAATAAGATATCCAGAAGTATACTTTACCCATAAGGTAAATCAGAACTTTGAAAACTTGAATGCGTCTATGCTACTGATACTTGTACACAAGGGATCATAATGAAGTGAAGGGGTAAAACTTAAAATATTCAAGTCATCAGTAAAGTATATTTCTCGGACTCTTCTCTCTCATTTATAAGATGCAACATAATATTAGATCCAGGAAAGCTAAACTTATTTTGGATACTGGAGTTTATCAGGTAAGTTCTCATCTTCCCTTTATTTGCTCTGATAGAATAGGGATCACTTGCTCTATGTATGACATCACCACTTCACTGTAGAGAAATATTATCCACAGAGGTATTATTTAGACATCTTGGCTTGGCTTTAGAGTTTAAAATTAATTAGATTTACTGAAGATCAACCTAACTGGCAAAATATTGCTGATGTGACCAACTTAACAACTGCTTATCCTATAAGCAAAGTAGTTGCTGAATATGTTAATCACAGCCACAAGTTTGAATATCCTTTAATGAAAAACATTTAATTATACAGTGTGGAAATACCCCCTTTCTTGGCATATATAACAGATAATCTCTCACAAAAAGTGATTTTATATAACAAAAACTAGAAAACTGTTTCATGTTTCTTCAAAATATAAACTTCTGGCCTCTACTGATGTCTATTGAATTAAAGTTTCTTGGTGCATACTTATACAGTCCCAGAATCTTGAACACATTCATTTTTAATGACAAATTTGGAAAGGTTAGAGTCTAATTAGAACAGGAGGTAATTTCTGAACTCTAATGTTCTCAAGTGAGCATTGAATATAACATCAGTTTGATAGTATTAATGGATATATTTCATTTCATGAGGAACTTCTGAAAAGTTGGGAAACATATATTTCTGAATTGGTATTTCACCTACCTATTTCTAACATACTACTTCATAGATCCCTGACATGTCTGTCAGCATGTCCTGCTGTGGGGGTTTGTATGTTACTATGATGTTGAAAGCTATGCTGCTGGTATTTCAAATATCAGCAGGGCCACCCAGGGTGGACAAGTTTCAGCTGAGCTTGCAGACCAAGAGAGAATAGGGAGAAGCCTAGTTAGTACTTGGATATGAGACCTCCTGGGAACACCAGGTGCTATAGGTGTGGGAGAAGGACATGGCAGCCCACACCCAAAAAACAATCAGCCCTTGAAAACTCTATGAATAGCAGAGAAGCAGTAACAATAATGTTTTACCTGTTGTACATAGGGTCAATATGAGTCAGATACCTACTCCAGGGCACCTAACAACAAGAACAAACTTCATAGATAACAATAAATAAAATTTGCAATTTTCTTTACTTTTCTTTTCTCTGTTTTTCTCTTTTCTTTTCTTTTCTTTTCTTTTCTTTTCTTTTCTTATTTTCTTTCTGATTTTTCAGCACTTGAGGACTGAACCCAGAGTCTCACACATAGTAAACAAGGACTCTATCAAAGAGCTGCGCCTAGTTGTGCAGGCTGCCTCTGGCCTTGAATTTTCAGTCTTCCTGCCTCAGCCTCCCCTGTCTCCATGATGTCTGGCTGGAATCATTTCTTAAATGTGATGCACGTTATCTGTTACAAAGGATGTTATTCTTAAGGAAAGTATTGTATACCACTATGAAAAAAGAACATGCCACCATCAACCAATCAATTTTGAAATAATTTAGGATTCATTTTCATTTCATATTAATATTGTACTTAGAAGAAAATCTATTCCACTCTTTGATACAATCAATTACTCATATTTTCTCTGTATTATCCCAGCCTGAATAAGATCACCTCATAAGATTGGTAACAATTTTTAAAAGTAGATTATCTGCTGAAACAGTGAGACTGCTATTTACCCCAAATTATAATTTCAATCAAATTTGTAATATGTAAAGATTGAAATTCTCTTCTTCTTGGGTGCCGTCAAGTCAGTATCTGACTCAGAGTGACCCTCTGTACAACAGGGGAAACACTATTGTCAGTGCTTCTCTGCTGTTCATAGGGTTTTTTTTTTTTTTAATGGCAGATTGATTTTTGGGAGGGGGTTGCCAGGTCCTTCTCCCAAGCCTACAGCTTCTGGTGTTCCCAGGTGGTCTCCCATCCAGGTACTGACCAGGCCCGACCCTGCTTAGCTTCCGCGATCTGACAGGATCGGATGCCACAGGGCACCTAACAACAACAACAACAACAACAACAACAACAACAACAACAATAACAACAATATATATATATATTTCAATATATATATTGAATATTTCAATATTCAATTTCAATATTTCAATTTTGAAATATATATATTGAAATATATATATTGAAATATAATATATACTATATATATTTCACATGACGTTCTTTATAATTAATGTTTTCTTCTTGGAATCAAACTTGAAGATGTTAGAGTCAATTCTTATATAACTATACATAATATCTTTTTCCTTTTATATATTCTTTAAGAGTTTTAAAGAGTCAACATTAAGAGTTTTAAAGAGTCAATACACACACATATACATACACACACACACACACACACACACACACACACACACATATATATATATATATATATATATATATATTTTTTTTTTTTTTTGCTATACTAAGGAGTGAACCCAGGGCCTCGCACTTGCATCCTGCAAGTGCTGTGCCACTGAGCTGTACCCTCAGCCCAATTTTTTACTTTCTGAGACAGCATTTCACTAAATTACGCAGACTTCCTCTAGTCTCAAACTTGCAATCCTTCCGCCTCTGTCTCCTGAGCCATTGGGATTACAGGCATGAGCCACTGTGCCTGGCAACATTTATATTTTTAAATAGTGTTTAAAACGTGTGTAAATCTAAAGTTATCTATTTCATACTTCTATATGTGGCCTGGACAATTATGTAAGCCTATACATGTCTGGCCTGCAGCTGTAGCCCTGTGGCATCTGATCCCGTCAGATCTTGGAAGCTAAGCAGGGTCGGGCCTGGTTAGTACCTGGATGGGAGACCGCCTGGGAACACCACAAGCTGTAGGCTTGGGAGAAGGACCTGGTAACCCCCTCCCAAAAAAATCAATCTGCCATTGAAAACCCTATGCACAGCAGAGAAGCACTGACAATAGTGTTTCCCCTGTTTTACAGAGGGTTGCTATGAGTCGGATACCGACTTGATGGCACCTAACAACAACAACAACAACATACATGTCTAAGTGGCCTTTAATACTGCCTTAGACAATTCAGAGCTTCTCATTCACTAATTACCTGTATTGTTTGTTCTTGTTAGGTGCCCTCAAGTCATATCCAACTCATAGTGACCTTCATAGGATTATTGATGGCTGATTGTTTCGGGATTCCTTTGGGAGAGGATTGCCATGTCTTTCAACTGTAATTACATGTAAGCTCTACCAATTTTGTGTGCGTGTTTCAAACAGACATGTAGGAATTAAACTGACAATAAATTTTCCATTTGAAGTAATATGGGCTGCTTCTACTTTTGAAGATTTTGTCTTGAATATAAGCTATAATAACCTAAGGTTAAAATGACTAATGTTTAAGATCTATTACCAACAGAACAACCTTTACCTAGACATTTTCTTTATGTTTTTATATATCATTCCCTACCATTGCAAAGGAGCTAGAAGCAACAATTAGATGTGCTCAGGAACACTGACAAGCAAAAGCCACTTATATTCTGTAAAGAAATATCTGCAATTTCCATAAAATCTATTTATGTCAGTTACTGCCACAATTGATGGAAAATTTGTTTTAAATTATTTTAAAAGCCTTATTTTACATGGTGGAAAAAATGTCAGATTATAAGACAAAAGGAATAATAACATCACTCTGGTTTCAACAATAAAAATGTACAACCTGATTTAGTTTCCAGAAAGGATTTAAAAATACAATCAAATCACTATATTTCCCAGTTAACTGGAGAGTCAGAATTATCCTATGCTAAAATCTCACCTCCATGGCCTGGTAAGAGGAACTAAAAAATAGTGGTTAGAATTTTGTAGATATTAAACTGTACTGCCTGCAGCCATACCACTGTGGCATCCAATCCCATCAGATCTCAGAAGCTAAGCAGGGTCGGACCTGGTTACTACTAGGATGCGAGGCAACCTGGGAATGCCAGGTGCAGTAGGCTTGGAATAAGGACCCAGCAATGCACTATAAATAAACAATCAGGCATTGAAAACCCTAGGAACAGCAGAGAAGCACTAACAATACTGTTTTGCCTATGGTAGGTAGGGTTGCTACAAGTCAAACACCAACTCAGTGGCACCTAACAACAAACTCTGTGTATATATTTACATATGGGTTGTGTGGAAATTCCTTCAAATAAGGCATTGAATTTGAGACTCACATTTCTGTTTCTGAATAAAGTCTGAAAGAAAGTGAAAATACACCATTTTCCATTATTTATTAGAGAGCACTTTGTGGAATGGAGAATTTTCTCTTCAATACAACAGACCCACAGGCATAATAAGTCAAAGTTTGAGACATTCACAACTCAAAAACCAAATAATTCATATAGGCTTACAAATTTATGAAAACTTTAAACTCACAAATAATAACCAATTCCTGGACAAGGCCATCATGTTTGGGAGAGTGTCCAGTCATCCAAAAAAAAAAAAAAAAAAAAAAGAAGACCCTCAACTAGATTGCGGACTACAGTGGACACATTGGTCTGAATGTTAAGTGCTCCACGGAGGTAGCCACTGCCATCTGAGGAGACATCATCCTAGCCAAGCTCTCCATTGTCCCTGTATTCAGAGGCTACTGGGGGAATAAGATCAGCAAGCCCTACACTGTAGCATGGAAGGTGACAGGCCGCTGTGGGTCTGTGCTGGTGCACCTTATCTCTGCCCCTAGAGGCACTGGCATTGTGTCACCTCATATACCCAAGAAGTTGCTGCTGATGACTGGCATTGACAACTGCTACACCTCAACCAAGGGCTGCACTGCCACCCTGGGCATCTTCGCCAAGGCCCCTTTGATGCCATCTCCAAGACCTATAGCTGCCAGACTCCTGACCTCTGGAAAGAGACTGTGTTCACAAGTATCCCTATCAGGAATTCACTGACAATCTGGTAAAAACTCACACCAGAGTCTCTGTGCAGAGGACCCATGCTCTAGCTGTGGCTAAAACATGAGCTCCTATACAAAAACAAATAAATTGAATTAACTCTGTATGAAAAAGATAACTCAAAGAAATAATTAGTCTAAGAGCTGTTTTTTGAAAAAAAAAATAATAAAATATATGCTCCCCTAGCCAGTCTCACCAAAAGAAAAAAAGAAAAGGCTAAAATTGGAAAAAAATTCAAGATGAGAAAAGAATCATAACCACTGATACCAACAAAAACCAGAAAATCATCAAAGAATATTTTGAGAAATTGTATTCCAAAAAATGAAAATACAGAAGAAATGGATAAGGTTATTAACATATGTAGTGTACCAAAATTAAGCCCAGAGGACATAAGAATGCTAAACAGACCCATTGCGTCCACTGAAATAGAGAAAGTAATAAAAAGCCTCCCAACAAAGAAGATCCCAGGCCCTGATGGGTTCACAGCAGAATTGTACCAGACCTTCAAAGAAGTAGTAATACCTAATCTCCTCAAATTATTTCAAACATAGGAAAGGAAGGGGCACTCCCAAACTCATTCTATAAAACCACCATCACCCTGATATTTAAACTAGGCAAGGATACACCTAAGAAAGGAAACTATAGGCCAATTTCTCTGATGAACATAAATATAAAAATTCTCAACAAAATCCTGGCATACCGAATTCAGCAACATGTAAGAAAGATTATACATCATGACCAGTGGGCTTTATTCCACAGATAAAAGGCTGGATAAAGAAAAAGAAAAAAAAAGAAAAAAGAAAAAAAAATCAATCATTGTAATGCAACATATCCAGTGTCTTGCAAACAGAAACCACATGATTATCTCAATTGATGCTGGGAAGGCCTTTGACAAATTATAATACCCCTTCATCATAAAAAAACCTTGGAAAACATACATAATAGGAAAATATCTCAACACCAGGAAGGCCATTTATGACTGACTTACAGCTATTAATAACATATTAAATGGGGAAGTACTGAAACCATTTCCTCTAAGATCAGGAACAAGACAAAGATTTCCCCTCTCTCCTATCTTACCCAATATTGTGATCGAAGTCCAAGCCAGAGCAGTCAGACAAGAGAAAGAAATAAAAAGGATACATATAGGCAAAGAAGAGGTCAAATTATCCTTATTCATGGATTATATGATCATTTGCATAAAGACCCCAGAAAATCCTTGAGAAAACTTTAAATCTAATTAACTCTTTGAGCAAAGTGGCAGGATATAAAGTGAATACTCAAAAATCAGTAGCCTTCCTTTACCTCAATTGTGAGCAGGAAAAGAAGGAAATTAAGGCCACAATCTCTTTAATAATAGTCCACCAAAAACTTCCAAAGACCCTGAAGATCTCTACAAGGAAAACTTCAAAACATTAAAGAAAGAAAATGCAGAGGATACTAGAAGGTGGAGGGACCTCCCATGTTCATGGATTGGGAGAATCAATATTGTAAAAATGGCTATACTACCAAAAACAATTTAGAGATTTAATGCATTCCCCATTAAAATTCCAATGACAGATTTGCAGCATTAGAAAAAATAATCCAAATTTCTTATGGAAACACAAAAGAACACATATAGCCAAAACAACCTTAAACTGCAAAACCAGTGCAGGCAGGGTCACAATCCCTGACTTTAAACTACACCATAGGGCTATAGTAGCAAAAATAGCTTGATAAGGCATAAAAATAGGCCAGAAAATCAGCAGAACAGAATTGAAGACCCAGAGATGTACTCATCTATAGCCACCTAATCTTTGACAAAGGAGCTAAGCATGCAAGTTGGAGAAGAGATAGCCTCTTAAACAAATGGCAATGGGAAATTTGGATTTCCACCTATAGAAAAATGAAAACAGACCTGCACCTCTCAATCTGCATGTGAGTGAATTAAAAATGAATAAAAGAGCTCAATATAAAACCAGAAACTTTAAAATTACTAGACGAAAATAGTCAACACATTCCAACACATAAGCATAGGAAAGAATTTCCTTAATGAGACTATAGGAAATTGCACCAAGAGTAGACCAGTGGGATTACATGAAATTAAAAAGTTTCTGTACAGCAAAGGAAACAATCAACAGAATTAAGGAAGAACCCACTAAATGGGAGAAAATCTTCACATCCTGCACATTTGACAGGGGACAGATTTCTAGAATTTATAAAGAACTCAAGAAAGCAAATCCCAATACAACAAATAATCCAGTATATAAACTGGCCAAGGAATTGAATAGATAGTTCTCAAATGAAGAAGTTTGTAAGGCCATGAAGCATGTGAAAAAAATGCTCAATATCCCTATCCCTTAGGACAATGCAAATCAAAACAACATTAAGATTCCACGTAACTCCAGTAATAATAACCAAGATCAACAAAACAAATAATAACAAATGCTGACAAGGTCATAGAGAGAAAGGAACACTCTTACAGTGTTGGTGTGACTGTAAATTGGTTCAACTGATTGGAAGTCAATATGGAAATACCTCAGGAAACTAAAAATAGAACTGCCATATGACCTAGCTATACCACTACTGGGAATATACTTAAAGGTAGACAAGTCATCATACCACAAAGACACCTGCATCTCCATATTCTGTGCTGTAATTTTCACAATAGCAAGGATATGTAACCAACTAAGGTGCCCATCAACAGAAGAATGGACACAAAAATTATGGTATAAGTCCACAACAGAACACTTTGTTGTTGTTTTTGTTAGGTGCTGTGGCACCTAACTCATAGTGACCTTATGTACAATAGGTGAAACTCTATTGTCAGTGCTACTCTGCTATTCATAGGGTTTTCAATGACTGATTGTTTTTGGCAGTGGGTTGCTAGGTTCTTTTCCCAAGCCTGCAGCACCTGGTATTTCCAGGCGGTCTCCCATTTAAGTACTAACCAGGAATCGGATGCCACATGGCTGCAGGCAATGGAATACCACTCAGCAACCAAAAGATTAATGTCATTTGCAGCAAAATGGATGGAACTGGAGAACATTATCTTAAGCAAAGCAACACGAGCCCCCAAAAAGTAATACCATATGTTCTCATCCATATGTGCGAGCTGAGCTGATTCTTCCTTAAAGGAAATAAAAATCCTACACACAAATTGTCTATATATATATATATATATATATATATATATATATATATATATATATACACATATATATATATATATATATCACAATTAAACTTACTGAAGAAGGGACAATATAAAGAGTAGAATGAAGGAGGGAGGGAAATAGCAGAGAGAAGCAAAAATTGCAGAAGGTATGATAGGGAGCAGAGTCAATGTAGAGGGATAAAGGAAGAGAGGATAATTTCAGTGGAAATAATGCACCTTCATGAGCACATTGGAAAAATAGGGGGATATAACCCAAATATACATTTGAGTTTTACTACGAATTTGCCATAAGGCTCCATATACTTCGTGGGTTGATGAAGTGTTGCCAGAAGTGATGTAATGAATACATAATGGAAAAAGCCAATGGTGTATTACTCTGTACCCCAGTTATCATTTACTAATAAAGGGAGATAAATTTAAGAAAAGAAAACCCTATGAATAGCAGAGAAGCACAATAGTGTTTCATCTGTTGTACATGAGTCACCATGAATTAATTAATAAATGAGGACTTCAGGCTTAAGTTAATTGACACATGAAACTTATATAAGTAAAAATTTCTGCTACAAATTATTTACTTACAAATAGATTTGTATAAATATATTTATAATTGGATTTTTTCAGAGGAATTTATGTATCATTCTTTACAACCTTTCAATATACCACATTTTAAGAATTCACTCAATGAAAGCAGTAATAATAAATATCTCTTCAATAATATATATTTCATATATAATATATATATCATATAACTTTTGAATATAAATATATTTCATCTATTGATGTATATATAAATTTTTACTAAGAAGAGTTTTTTAAAGACTGCTTAGCATATTCAGTTTATGGTGAAAAGGGATTTGTGAATAATCAGGAGTGAATGTCATATCACACTGAATCCACTTCAAACATTGCAGACATAATTTTTAAAAAGGTCTGAATTCCCCTTAGAGACATCTGCCTCTTCAGGTCATTTTCACAGCATTTTGAAAGGATAACAGCAATGCATCCCCAGATATTCAGAGAGGAATATAGAAAGCTCATCTTGGAAGAAAATTTATAATTTCAACTGTATTAATATTTCAAGGACAGTCGGTTACATTCTGGAGCTGTAGATTTCCATCTTAAATGCTGCAGCTTTTTATATAATAACTTCAATAATCATAACGATTAATCTACTGAAAACTTGTTTTTCATGTAAGACTAAAACACTTAAAACCACTTTTTGAACCACTTAAAACATTCTCAGAAATGATGAACAAATGAAATTTTAGTTGCTTTACTTCTAAATATATTGTAGTAAATTTTTAATTGGGATTTATGTCCTGATATTCTAATGGAACTAAAATTGAGAGGGATAAATACTATAAATTGAATTGTGTGCTTATTAAAATGAGAGACAGCATTTTGAAAGCTGAATTAACACATGCTAGTGGATTCTCAAAGTGCTTTATGGAACATTTCATGTTTTATATTAATCCATCAGGATTATTTCATAGTTTCATTATATTTAAATGTAAAATGTGATTTCTTTTTTCTTAAACATTACTAACAAGGGTGAAAATTTAAATTCATGTACATTGATATTAAGGGTTGTAGATGAATGTGTCAACCTTTGGTACCAGGTAAACTCAAAACTTTTCTAATAATCTCTGAGCACAGAATTATATTTCATGCAAATGTGTCACTCATTTGGAATGTTACAGCTCTGCATTTGTCTACTTTTTAAAATGAGGTCCTGGATATGTCTATTCATATTGAGTTTATCAGAGACTACCCTGGTAGATCACAGATCTATGTATGCAAATAGCTAGAAAAGTTCAGATGCATGTTCTTTAGGCACACACTTACTCTGATTGCATCAAAATCCTTTTAATAACAAGATCATATGATAGATATGGTAAGTTTTGTGCACTTGTCATTTGACTTCATAGTTGCAAAGATCTTGAGGAGGTTTTAGATTTTTACTCATCTGAATTTAAAATACCCCACTACAAAAGTAAAAGTCTGCCTATCTTAACTACAAAATTAAAATGGGTAGTTTTCAGGATTATTTCATGTGACTTTTTCCAACATTAACAAAATATAGAAAAATGTACAATCACTTTCTTTTCTCCCAATTTATAGCCTGTCCACTTTCTTGTCAGTTTGAATTTTTGCCTATGGTTCATTATTTCTGGGCCATTTTCAATCCTTAGCTCAGAGAGCCCTTCTCAAAGCACCTTGGCTGACCCAGCTTACAGATTTATTTATTTTTCCTACTATGTATGTTATGTGAAATTATTTTAGTATTGATTTTTTCAGTGATTAATGATTTTGTACTTCTAAATTTGCTATTAGGTTAGGTTAGGGATTTAGCTCAGTTGGTAGAGTGCTGCGCTGCAGTCTCTGAGGTCCCAAGTTCGATTCCCAGCATCACAAAAATGGGAGAAGGACCTGGCAATCCACTCCCAAGGCAATCCCGAAACAGTCAGCCATTGAACACCCTATGAGGGTCTCTATGAGTCGGATCCCAAAACAACAGCACCTAACAACAACAACAACAACAACAAATTTGCTATGCCACAATTTCCATGAGAGCAAGGATTTTTTCTGTCTTACTCAAGAGTACCTGGAATCAAGTTTATTAGAGATAGAAAATTAGCAGATACGGATAGTAAGTGTAGCAATTCATATATCATCAATTTTATCATTTTATTGACACTGAAAAGAATTTTACTTCATTCAGAAAGTGATCTGAAATCACTGGAGGGCATGATGGTCTTCATGTTTTCAAAAGTTCACTTACTTCCCCCACCTCCTGTTTTAAAATCGAGTTTGAAAATGAGCAAGGATGGAAAGATAAGGGGAAAAAATTAGAACGAAGAAAGCATAGTAAAAACAATGTTATTTGCATGGGTTGTGTTTAGTTTCTATATCAAACAATCAAATCACTATATGTAAAAGTAAAATGGCATGAAAACTCAAAAGAAGGATACTGAAATGCCATAAAAGTTTAGCAGGCTTGAATACTAAGTCATATTTTTCTGAAATATAATATACACATTCCATTTCAGAATTCAAGTTATACAGTGTATATCATGATGTATGCCAAAATATTATTCTCATCAATGATCACTGTAGGATATTTAATATCAGTAATTCAGAGTAAGTTCTCAAAATATCAACTGTTAAGTACTATATAGTTAGTGCTGTCATCCCTAATAATAGACATTCCTTAGACACATACATGCATATCCTCATCTTACCAGGCTGAATGCCATAGCTCCTTATCTATAACTCACTTAATTATATTTTCATTTGTAAATAAGAGAGATTATAGATAGAGTATTTCTCTGGGAAATGCATAAGGGACCATAATAATTTATTAACTGTATCTCAGATTCTTACAACTGTATAAGAAGAGTTCAACTATCTTATACAACTGAGGAACACAAGGTCCATAGTAAGGAAAGTGTACGTATATAGGCCACTCAACCAGTGAAATTTGGGAGATTTTAACTACACTCTCTGTGACCCTCATCAAATGTTCTTTTTCTCATTAAAAATAAATCACATTGACCTGTCTATAATACAAAAATAACTAAAGCATCACAGTGACTTTAGAACAGATGAAGTCAATATTCATGCTTACAAATCAAATTGTGTTTATTTTAATCTGAGTTGAAGACTTTTTGAGATTTTAACAAATAATTATTCATGACTTCCCTGGTTAAAACTTGCAAACTCCTACCAAATATACTCATACAGTAAGTTAAACCCAGTATTTCTAGGTGCTACTCAATAAAAATAGTGTTTTTAAATTAATAAAGTGATAATATATTAGCATTATTTTAGTTAGGAAACCATTTCCTTTTTCTTCTGTGAAAAATGGAAACTTTTAATCTATAAAAAATTATTTCAAAAAGAGACAATTGTCATGTCTAATCTCATTAAAACAAGGCATTTCAGGGTGAATCCACTAAACTGAACTGAAATTGAGTTTCAAATTTTTCCTCATATTTCTCTTTTTTCTTAGTCTTTCCATAAAAAAGAGATAATTAATTATCCCCAAATTCCCCCCAAAGGGCATAAAGATTATATAAAATTACTGTCAGTGGGTATATGTGGTTTTTCTGTGTGTGAATGCCTAAAAATATGCATTGTTCTCTAATTCTAATATTATTCCACTTTTTAAAAATAGAGGGATATACTTTTCTCAACATTGCAACCATTTATATTTCCAAAGTAAATATTTTGAATTGTTTTTGAAATAAGCATAATGTCTTTCAACAATGAGCAGTGCATAAATTTTCAATATTTAGGCACATATTTTCTTTTTCATGTACTATTCTGTAAGACCATATATTAACTACTACATACCAATGGATAAAATTATTTATTACATTTACCTAGCTCCAATTTTCCATATGCCATACTTTACATATACTGAAATGTGAATATCTTAAATGTTCAAGTAAATAAGTTTTGAGAATTGTGTGTGCATAGTAGTAAATATCATCCAAAATTAAAATTAAAAAATTTTCGTACATCCTGGCAAGTTCTCTTATGAGTTTTCCGATTAATTCCTGTCATCAGAGACAACTTTTTCCTAATTTTTCACATTTTACATATTTCTTTATAGTTCACATAAATGTAATTATATAATATATAACAACTATTGTCTTTGTTTTTCATCAACATATTAGTTTCCAGTGTGATTCATATTGTACTATGCATATCTCAACAATGTGTTAATTGGTATATATGAATATGACACTATTATTTGTAATTCATCTACATATTTTGTGAGAAAATCTTTTTCTTTCTTTCTTTCTTTCTTTCTTTCTTTCTTTCTTTCTTTTTCTTTCTTTCTCTCCTTCCTTCCTTCTTTCCTTCCTTCCTTCCTTCCTCCTTTCCTTCCTTCCTTCCTTATTTGTTTGCTTGTTTTCCAGAGCTAAGGAATTGTTCAGGGCCTTGAGCATGGTAGGTAAGTACTCTAACACAGAGCAACACCTCAGTCCTTCAGAAAATCCTTTCATTTCTATTTAAGTAAAAAGGAAGAGAATTGCTGAATTTTAGATATAATTTTAATGTTATAAGAAAAATTTAAATCATGCTCCAATATGTTTGAAATATTTTATGCTTATATACATTATTCCAGATTTTCCAAAAGGAATAGCTGAAAATGATTGCACTATTTCCATTTCAAATCATGCACTTGAAATTTTTTCAGAATTCATGTATTACAAACAACCTGACTCATAGGAATTATCGTGAGAATCCATTCAAAATGTTATGCCTAAATAATCTTATATAAATTTCCATACTAAGGATTAGTTTTGGCATTTGATTTAAAATTAAACATTATATTTTTATCCTACTTAAATATCCTACTTAAATAACTTTTATTTATTTAAACTTTTATTTATTT